>LJIJ01000451.1:0-115700 GCA_001718145.1 Orchesella cincta
TGTGAGCGTGCATTGAGCACTTCCCACAAACATCACGGCCTTATCTACCGAACGAGACTTCGGCGGAACGACCATGGCAGAAAGGTATGAATGGATCTCTTTCTACAACGACGGAAATTGGTACGTGTTTGCGTTGGGACTACTTTCCAGAGTACTCCAGTAAGTACTTTCCTTCGCCAAACTGTCATCCGGGGCACAGTCGTCGATCACTGTTAAAGCCATCTTCGCTAGACATGGAGTGTCCAGAGATCGTTATCAGTGATAACGACCTCATATTCGTCCTTACACGTCTTCTGAGTTTCAGAGATTTGCAGGAACAAGTACGGATAAAACACCAGACATCCAGTCCCGAGGTATCCTCAGCAAATGGTTTGGCGGAAGCGGGCCGTAAAGATCGTTAAAGCCTCAATGAAGAAAATAAGATCTCAAGTCTGGCTCTTATGAATATCGTGCGACGCCATTACAAACGGATTTCACCTGCTGAGCTACTTATGGGAAGAAGATCCTGGAACTACTCTTCCATGCGCACCAGAGCCGCCGCCAGAGAAAATCTTGATGCCAAAGACAGTGGACCTCGAGATCTTGCAGAAGAAGGAGAAGATAAACAAAGAAACTCAAAAGAAGAACTATGATCGACGTCATGGAGCTGTGGAGAAAGAGGAGCTTTCACCAGGGGAGAAAGTTTGGATTAAGGACCTTCGACGATGGGGAAAAGTTATCGGAAAAGCAAACACTCCACGCTCTTACATAATAGAGACCTCTACTGGACATTCCGTCGCAACGCTTATCATCTTACGAGTGCTCAACGACAGTGGGACCCTGAAGACACGAAGGAGAAGACGATGAACCAGGAGAAGGACTCCCGTTCCAGAGGCAGCTCAACAACAGCAGTCTTCAGTAACCAAACCACATCAAGATACGGACGACCACTGAATCCAGTACAGCGGTATACTTGCGAGCGGAAGTAGTATTGAAATTAATTTAATAACTTAAAGTAGGGGATAGTTGGAGATAGGCTAAGTCATAGAGTTTCCCGTAGAACATTTCATAGTTTGTTGTAAGCATGCATGAGGAGAGAGATCAATGCGAATTGGATTGCTATTCCGTAGCTTGTCGTTGCCTCGATATTATTCTTGTCCGTTAATAAAACTTATAGAAAGACTATACCACCTCACCTACTCTCCACTTTTATTGTTAGTTTAAAGACAACTAGGCCGTTCGGGATCTGCTTAGGATGTAGGCATATACTACACGCGAGATACAACAAGGACAATTCTAGAGTACGGAAAATCCTGAAAACCTTTATCAGTTGCTTCACCAGTATTTTTGAAGTGCTGCTATCAACTTGGGGCAGCCGTTTTTAAAATTGGCTATGAAAGACAAGGTTAGACAAGTAGTCCAGCGATGTGTGAACTGTAGGTTGAATTTTTTAACAACTTGGGAATATAACGTAACCGGAATTACATGATTAACTCCAGCTAAATGGGGAGCGTAGGTTAAACCTTCTGGAACAGATATAAAATTAAAACAGTTGTTTAAACCTTTTAACCAGTTAACATGTGGTATCACCAATTCGGTAGTTGATTTTGAAATTTGAAAATATGTGACAGCAATAAGTGAAAGAATTTGTTTAGTGTCTAGGTATTTCATCGTGATGCCGCTATTTCCTAGAATAAATGTATGCGTTTATTAGCTTTCAATAATACGAATGACATGCGGACCAAACTGTAGGACTACAGGATAAATAATCGATGGTATGCAATTAAATTACCACAAAGATGATTATTCGTATGTGAAGTCAATCCACTTAAAAAGATATATATGGCCACGTTCAGGCAAATGGCACGTCCAAAGTCATGTGAGTGTTCTGGTAACATCTTTCTCCAATACACCAAGTATTGTTTTGTAAATAGAAAATTGAAAAACGCTGCGAACAAAAATCTACATTAACATGAGCGTCATGTGTCAAAGTAACACCCGATATATTTTTGTAGGTGATTCTGACAGGTATAAAAGTGGATTTCCTTGAAATTTTGAATAATTGCAACTTTATTGACACGCCACCTTTTAATTTTTAATAAGTCATTAAATCCGTAGCAGCATAAAGTCTTTTTAATCAGAACTAAGAATAACACGTATACGCATTTCTATGACAGATGAATTTGCTTCAATTCCCTTCGAACATAAAAGCATATCGCTTAAGATTTATTTGAAGTTATTTTAATTACCAAATTTTATTTATTTTTAAACGACGCAATCGGTTTTATTTTACTGGCCATTTAGTTTGGAATTATATTCACAAAATATGTAGTTTTGGTAGGGCAAGAAATTAGTACTGTATTTAAAATTTACTCCATTTATTCATAAACAACTAGCTTATCTATGTAATAGCCTAATTGAAACTGCCATTCTTACAGAATAAAATATAATTTATGAAACGATATGAAGGCATTAATGTTTAGTTTTTAATTTTCTGTTTAAGATAGAAATTATTTAATATCGTTTTTCATGAAAGTTAATATTTTATTCTGTAAGAATGCAGGTTTCAGTTAGGTATTACATAGATACTAGTTGTTTATGAATAAATGGAGTAAATTTTAATACAGTACTAAATTTCTTGCTACAAACTACAGATTTGTGAATTATAATCACTAAATGGCAGTAAAATAAAACGATGCGTCGTTTAAAAAAATAAATAAAATGGTAATTAAAATAATCAACATAAATCTTAAAGGTAGGCTTATTATGTTCGAAGGAATTGAAGCAATCATTCTTGTATAGAAATGCGTATACGTGTTAGTTCTTAGTTGCTGATTAAAAGACCTTTCATGTACGGTTAATGCTTATTAAAAATTAAAAGGTGGCGTGTCAATAAAATGCAATTTTTCAAAATTTCAAGGAATCCACTTTTACCTGTCAGAATCACTAAAAATATTCGGGTGACCTTGACAACATGACGCCAAATTTTAATGTGATTTTGTCTCAAGCGTTTCATTTTCTATTTACAAAAATACTTGTGTTATGAGAAAGATGTTTCCAAGCAACATACATGACTTTACGTGCCGTTCTGAAGTGGACATATATAGTGCTTTTAGTTGGATGACATTCACATACGTAATAATCATGGCTTGTGTAATTTAATTGCATAGCCATCCGATTTAATTTATGCTGTCAGTCCTACAGTTTGGTCCGGGCATGTCATTCGCTATTATTGAAAGCTAAATAAACGCATACATTATTCTTAGGAAACTAGCGCGGTGCATCAGCGATGAAATACACTAGACACTAAACAAATCTTTCACTATGCTGTCACATATTTTCACAATTTGCAAATCAACTAGCCTGAGAATTGGTGATACACATGTTAACTGGTTAAGTGGTATTAAACAACGTGTTTTAATTTTTATAATTCTGTTCAGAAGGTATAACCTACGCTCCCCATTCGACTGAAGACAATCATGTAATCGGTTACGTTTATATTCCCAATTTTTTACAAAATTCAACATTAAATTTTGAGGGGGGGGGGGAGGGGTCTGGCGAAAGGCTTCAACACATTCGTGACTACTTGTCTATACTTTGTCTTGTACCAATTTTAAAAACCCAAAGTTATAGAAGAATTCACAAAATACTGAAGCAACTCATCAAAGTTAGGGATTTTGCCGGTTGTTTCTACTCTAGGGAATGCTCCTTGTTGATTCGTCTAAGTATGCTAATCTACAACCGAGGTAGCTGGGTCTTAACTACAAATTAAAGTGAAGTAGGTGAGCGTGTATAGTTTTCTATAAGTTTTATTAACGGACAAGAATAAGAATGAGGACAAACCAAGGATAGAATAAGGACAGAATGAATAGATTGATCCTCTCCTCATGCATGCTTACAACAACCTAGAATGTTCTACCGGGAAACTCTTATGACTTAGCCTATCTCCACATCTCCCTCTTTAAGTTAATTAATTAATTTCTATACTACTTCCGCTCGCAAGTATATCGCTGTACTGGATTCAGTGGTCGTCCGTATCTTGATTGTGGTTTGGTTACTGAAGACTGCTGTTGTGGTTGAGCTGCTCTGGGAACGGGAGTCCGCTTCTCCTGGTTCATCGGTCTTCTCCTTCGTGTCTTCAGGGTCCCACTGTCGTTGAGCACTCGTAAGATGATAAGCGTTGCGACGGAATGTCCAGTAGAGGTCCTCTATTATGTAAGAGCGTGGAGTGTTTGCTTTTCCGATAACTTTTCCCCATCGTCGGAAGGTCCTTATCCAGAACTTTCTCCCCTGGTGAAAGCTCCTCTTTCTCCACAGCTCCATGACGTCGATCATAGTTCTTCTTTTGAGTTTCTTTGTTTATCTTCTCCTTCTTCTGCAAGATCTCGAGGTCCACTGTCTTTGGCACAGCTTTTCTGGTGCGCATGGAAGAGTAGTGCGGATTCTTCTTCCCATAAGTAGCTCAGCAGTGAAAATCCGTTTGCTAATGGCGTCGCACGATATTCCATAAAAGCCAAGACTGGATCTTTGTTCTTCTTCATTTGAGCTTTAATTATCTTTACGCCGCTTCCGCCAACCTTTGCTTGAGGATACCTGGGACTGGATGCTGGTGTTTGAATCCGTATTGTTCCGCAAATCTCTGGACTCAGACGACGTGTAAGGACTGAATTGAGGTCCGTTATCACTGATAACGATCTCTGGCACTCCATGTCTAGCAAAGATGGCTTTACAGTGATCGACAACTGCTGCCGATGACAGTTGGCGAAGCAAAGCTACTTCTGGGTATCTGGAGAAGTAGTCAACGCAAACCAGATACCAATGTCCGTCGTTGTAGAAGAGATCCATTCCTACTTTCTGCCATGGTCGTTCCGGAAGTCCTGTTGGAAGTAGGGTTGATGTTTGTGTGGAAGGTGCTCAATACACGCCTCGCATTGCCTTATCATTTTCGCTATGTCTTCAGATATTCCTGGCCACCAGACATGTTCCCTCGCTCTGGAACGACATTTAGTTATTCCTTGATGACCTTCATGCAAGCGCTGAAGTACGTCCTTCCGTAAATTGGGAGGAATTATGACACGGCTTCCACGCATTAGGATTCCGTTCTCCACCGCGATTTCAGCTCTCACTTCGTAGTATTTACGCAAATCGCTTGTTATTTTCTTTGTCGCTGGCCATCCCTGAACAGAAAATGATGCTACTTTGCTCAAAACTTCGTTCCCTTGTTGTTCAGTTGCAATCGCAGCCAGGCGCTCATCTGTTGTTGAGAAATGGGATACAACTTCGTTTACGTGACATTCGATTTCGTCTTGGAGCTGCTTATCCTCCAATGTATGGTGCTGGATTGGTTGTCGAGACAATGTGTCAGCCGTAATGAGTTCCTTTCCAGGGGTGTGAAAGATGTCAAATGAGTAGTGCATCATGCGCATTCTGAACCGCTGGAGCCGTGGTGTGAGATCGTTGAGGTCCTTTGTGGTGAAAATTGGCACGAGAGGTTTATGGTCTGTCTCAATTCGCACAAACTTTCCATAGATAAAGTCTCGAAACCGCTCACATGCCCATGTAATCCCCAGAGCTTCCTTCTCGATTTGGGCATATCCTTGTTCGGTTTTAGTCAGCGTTCTTGAGGCAAATGCAACTGGTCTCCAGTTGTTATCAGAATGTTTCTGCTTAAGGACTGCCCCAAGGCCATACGAAGATGCATCTGATGACACCACAGTCTCCTTGTTGACATCGTAACATGCCAGAACTTGTTCACTAGCTAAAACCTCTTTTATCTTCATAAAAGCTTGTTCTTGAGGTGCATTCCAGATGAAGTCTGCTTTCTCACTGCGGAGTTCATTTAGGGGTTGGCTGATGTCTGCCAGATGAGGGATGAATCTTCCTAAGTAGTTCACCATTCCCAGGAATCTTCTGACTTCTGTGACATTCTTTGGCGGATCCATTTCCACGATAGCTTTGATTTTAGTATCATCAGCGCTGATTCCATTTTCGTCAATTTTATGTCCTAAGAACCGAACAGAGGTAACTCCAAAAGTGCACTTGTCTTTATTAAGTGTGATACCCGATTCTTCCAATCTCTGGAGAACCTGACGCAAGGTTTTGTCATGTTCTTCTTGGTTACTTGCAAATACCAATATGTCGTCCATATGACAGATTACGCCGTCGATTCCAACAAGGACCTGCGTCATTCGCTTTTGAAAGTGTTCTGGTGCCGATGATATTCCAAACGGTAACCTCTTGAAGTGGTATCGCCCAAATGGAGTAATGAACGTCGTTAGCTTGCGACAGTCCTTCCGGACAGTGGTATTTGCCAAAATCCGCTGTTGGCATCCAGTTTGGAAAATATTTTGGCGTTACTCAGCTGGGCTAACTCATGCTCTACCACAGGCATAGGATGTAGTTCCCGTTCAACGTTTTGATTGAGTCGTGACAGGTCCACACATATCCGAATTGTTCCATCTGGTTTGGCTGCCATAACCATCGGTGCACACCATTCTGTTGGTTCTTCAACAGGGGAAATCACGTCCTTTTCTACCATCTCCTGAAGCTGCTTCTTGAGTTGAGCCATGAGAGGAAGTGGGACGCGTCTGGGTACTTGAATCGCGTATGGCACGGCGTCCTGCTTTATTTGAATGTGGTACGGCTGCTCCATAGTTCCTAACCCCTCGAAGAGCTTTGGAAACTCTTTCTTAGCGTTAACGGATGTTGAGGAGTCAGTAGATGTGTCGCCCGTGACTTCCTGAAGGCGTTGCACTAGTTGAAGATCCTCACAGGCTGATAAGCCCAACAGTGGCCGTTGTAGGCCATGTACAACAAAAATTCTTTCAGTAACTTCCTTAAAGTTATATTGGAGATTGGCTTCAAAGGTACCTACAGTGTACAGATTTCCGTTGGATGGGCCCACAAGCTGTACAGAAGGCGCAGAGAGTTTGTATCTTTTGAAATACCTTTGGTACACGGCAAATGGAATAACGGTAACGTCAGCACCCGTATCCAGCTTGAAGTGAATTCTTGTTCCACACACCTTGACGTTTGCTGTCCATCGTTGCTGTCTGCTTTCTTTGTTTCCCTCTCTGATTTCATATAGAAATGCTGTACGTGGTGGAGTTTCTCCCGATTTAGAAGCTCGAATCTCGTTCAGGTTACTCTTTGACCTGCAGAACTTTGCATAATGTCCAACACGTTTGCACTTGAAACATTCAATGTGTTTTGCTGCACACACTTCTTTATCCCGAGATTTGTGTTCTTTACTGCCACAGTTGCTGCATCCATGTCGTTGCCTGGAACAGCTGTGTGTGGGCTTAACTGTCTTCATCCTGATCTCGTTGTGGAAACGTTCTCCTCCCATCATAGGGATTGTACCGGTGTCTCTGCTCTGACTGAAGGCTTTGTAGTTTGTGGATGTGACTGGAGGCTTGCTGGCGAGATCCACATGTGATGGTGGACCGACCTCCGACCCACGTCAGTTCTGGCTGCGATCGATCCCGAACAGCGAGCTCCTCCGGATGTTTTCCGTATTCGCCAGTACTCTATTCACATTGTATGTAATGTCGTTACGAATTCTTCGATTGGTTCCCCCTCCTTTTGGGTTCTGGAACCAAACACAGCTCGCTCATAGATGACGTTTCTGGAACCGACGAAATGGTTATCGAACGCGTCCAGAACTTTGTCGTAATCCTTTTTCTCGTCCTCCTCAAGGCTGAATGATGACAGGATTTCATCTGCTCTCTCCCCCATGGAGTACACCAAGGCGTGAACTTGATATTCAGAACTTTCTTTGCTGAGTTGAGAGAGAAGTCTGTAGTGTGAAAATCGCCGTTTCCATTGTTGCCAGTCTTTTGGCTCGAAACTGAATGCAGTAGGCATCTGGAGTTGGAGGGGTGGCTTATCGACTCTTTCTTCCATTGCTTGCACTGGCGGAGGAACACGCTTTCGCGTCTGCTTTTTCCTCTGCGTGGTGTCCCCCATTTTTTCTTAACGAAAAAACTAATTATTAACACAGCACCGCTGCCACCATGTTGTATTCGGTGCTAGTATGCTAATCTGCAACCGAAGGTAGCTTATCTTTAACTACAATTAAAGTGAGAGTAGGTGAGCGGTGGGGTATAATGTTCTTCTATAAGTTTGTTATTAACGGACAGAAAAGAATGAAGGAGCAACTTGTGGAGATAGGCTAAGTCATAGAGTTTCCCGCGTAGACACATTCTAGGTTGTTGTAAGCATGCATGTGGAGAGAGATCAATCTATTCATTCAGTCTTATTCTATCTTGCGTTGTCCTCATTCTTATTCTTGTCCGTTAATAAAACTTATAGAAAACCTATACCACGCTCACCTACGCTTACTTTAATTGTAATTAAAGATAAGCTACCTTCGGTTGTAGATTAGCATACTAGCACCGAATACAACATGGTGGCAGCGGTGCTGTGTAATAATTAGTTTTTTTTCGTTAAGAAAAAATGGGGGACACCACGCAGAGAAAAAGCAGACGCGAAGCGTGTTCCTCCGCCAGTGCAAGCAATGGAGGAAAGAGTCGATAAGCCTCCACCTCCAACTCCAGATGCCTACTGCATTTAGTTTCGAGCCTAAAGGACTGGCAACAATGGAAACGGCGATTTTCACACTACAGACTTTCTCTCTCAACTCTGCAAAGAGAGTTCGGAATATCAAGTTCACGCCTTGGTGTACTCCATGGGGGAGAGAGCAGATGAAATCTGTCATCATTCAGCCTTGAGGAGGACGAGAAAAGGATTACGACAAAGTTCTGGACGCGTTCGATAACCATTTCGTAGGTTCCAGAAATGTTATCTATGAGAGAGCTGTGTTTGGTTCCAGAAACCAAAAGGAGGGGGAACCAATCGAAGAATTCGTAACGACATTACATACAATGTCAGAGTACTGCGAATACGGAAACATCCGGGAGGAGCTGTTCGCGATCGAGTGGCTACGCCAGAAGTGAAGCGTCAGAAGGTTGTCACCATCACATGTGGATCTCGCCAGCAAGCTCCAGTCACTTCCACAAACTACAAAGCCTTTCAATCAGAAGCAGAGACACCGGTACAATCCCTATGATGGGAGGAGAACGTTTCCCCAACGAGAACAGGACGAAGAAGTTAAGCCCACAACACAGCTGTTCCAGCAACGACAGGGATGCAGCAACTGTGGCAGTAAGGAACACAAATCTCGGGATAAGGAAGTGTGTGGCAGCAAAACACATTGAATGTTTCAAGTGCAAACGTGTTGGACATTATGCAAAGTTCTGCAGGTCAAAGGGTAACCTGAAACGAGATTCGAGCTTCCAAATCAGGAGAGAACTCCACCACGTACAGCATTTCTTTATGAATCAGAGAGGGAAACAAAGAAAGCAGACAGCAACGATGGACAGCAAACGTCAAAGTTATGGAACAAGAATTCACTTTCAAGCTGGATACGGTGCTGACGTTACCGTTATTCATTCGCCGTGTATCAAAGGTACTTCAAAAGATACAAACTCTCTGCACCTTTTGTACAGCTTGTGGCCCATCCAACGGAAATTTGAGCACGGTAGCCTTTGAAGCCACTTATAACTTGAAAGAAGTTTGAAGAACATGGCTTACAACGGCCATGTTGGGCTTATCAGCCTGTGAGGATCTTCAACTAGTTCAACGGCTTCAGGAAGTCACGTGACACCTCTACTGGCTCATCAACATCCGTTAACGCTAAGAAAGAGTTTCCAAAGCTCTTCGAGGGGTTAGGAACTATGGAGCAGCCGTACCACATTCAAATAAAACAGGACGCCGTGCCGTACGCGATTCAAGTACCCGACGACGTGTTCCACTTCCTCTCATGGCTCAACTCAAGAAACAGCTTCACGAGATGGTAGAAAAGGACGTTATTTCCCCTGTTGAAGAACCAACAGAGTGGTGTGCTCCGATGGTCATGGCAGCAAAACCAGATGGAACAATTCGGAATATGTGTGGACCTGTCACGACTCAATCAAAACGTTGAACGGGAACTACATCCTATGCCTGTGGTCGAGCATGAGTTAGCCCAGCTGAGTAACGCCAAAATATTTTCCAAACTGGATGCCAACAGCGGATTTTGGCAAATACCACTGTCCGAAGACTGTCGCAAGCTAACGACGTTCATTACTCCATTTGGGCGATACCACTTCAAGAGGTTACCGTTTGGAATATCATCGGCACCAGAGCACTTCCAAAAGCGAATGACACAGGTCCTTGTTGGAATCGATGGCGTAATCTGTCATATGGACGACATATTGGTATTTGCAAAGGACCGAGAAGAACATGACAAAACCTTGCGCCGGGTTCTCCAGAGATTGGAAGAATCAGGTATCACACTTAATAAAAAGCAAGTGCAGTTTTGGAGTTACATCTGGTTCGGTTCTTAGGACATAAGATAGACGGAAAATGGAATCAGCGCTGATGATAATAAAATCAAAGCTATTGCGGAAATGGATGCGCCAAAGAATGTCACAGAAGTGAGAAGATTCTTGGGATGGTGAACTATTTAGGAAGATTCGTCCCTCATCTGGCAGACATCAGCCAACCCCTAAATGAACTCCGTAGCGAGAAAGCAGACTTCATCTGGAATGCGCCTCAAGAACAGGCTTTTATGAAGATAAAGGAGGTTTTAGCTAGTGAACAAGTTCTGGCATGTTACGATGTCAACAAGGAGACTGTGGTGTCATCAGATGCATCTTCGTATGGCCTTGGGCAGTCCTTAAGCAGAAACATTCGGATAACAACTGGAGACCAGTTGCATTTGCTTCAAGAACGCTGACTAAAACCGAACAAGGATATGCCCAAATCGAGAAGGAAGCCCTGGGGATTACATGGGCATGTGAGCGGTTTCGAGACTTTATCTATGGAAAGTTCGTGCGAATTGAGACAGACCATAAACCTCTGGTGCCAATTTTCACCACAAAGGACCTCAACGATCTCACACCACGGCTCCAGCGGTTCAGAATGCGCATGATGCATTATTCGTTTGAAATCTTTCACACCCCGGAAAGGAACTAATTACGGCTGATACATTGTCTCGACAACCAATCCAGCACCATACATTAGAGGATAAGCAGCTCCAAGACGAAATCGAATGTCACGTAAATGAAGTTGTATCCCATTTCTCAACAACAGATGAGCGCCTGGCTACGATTGCAACTGAACAACAAAGAACGACGTTTTGAGCAAAAGTAGCATCATTCTCTGTTCAGGGATGGCCAGCGACAAAGAAAATAACAAGCGAGTTAAGTAAATACTATGAAGTGAGAGCTGAAATCGCGGTGGAGAATGGAATCCTAATGCGTGGAAGCCGTGTCATTATACCACCCAGTTTAAGGAAAGGGGTTCTTCAACGCTTGCATAAGGTCATCAAGGAATAACTAAATGTCGCGCCAGGGCGAGGGAACATGTCTGGTGGCCAGGAATATCTGAAGACATAGCGAAGATGATAAGGCAATGTGAGGCGTGCATTGAGCACCTTCCCCACAAACATCAACCCCTACTACCAACAGGACTTCCGGAACGACCATGGCAGAAAGTAGGAATGGATCTCTTCTACAACGACGGACATTGGTATCTGGTTTGCGTGACTACTTTCCAGATACCCAGAAGTAGCTTTGCTTCGCCAACTGTCATCGGCAGCAGTCGTCGATCACTGTAAAGCCATCTTCGCTAGACATGGAGTGCCAGAGATCGTTATCAGTGATAACGGACCTCAATTCAGCCCTTACACGTCGTCAGAGTTCCAGAGATTTGCGGAACAATACGGATTCAAACACCAGACATCCAGTCCAAGGTACCCTCAAGCCAATGGTCTGGCGGAAGCGGCCGTTAAGATAATTAAAGCTCAAATGAAGAAGAACAAAGACCGGTTTTGGCTCTTTGGAATATCGTGCGACGCATTAGCAAACGGGTTTTCACCTGCTGAGCTTCTTATGGGAAGAAGAATCCGCACTACTCTTCCATGTGCACCGGAAAAGCTGATGCCAAAGACAGTGGACCTGAGATCTTGCAGAAGAAGGAGATGATAAACAAAGGAAACTCAAAGAAGAATTATGATCGACGTCACAGAGCTGTGGAGAAAGGGGAGCTTTCACCAGGGGAGAAAGTCTGGATTAAGGACCTTCGACGGTGGGGAAAAGTTATTGGAAAAGCAAGCACTCCACGCTCTTACATAATAGAGACCTCTACGGGGACATTCCGTCGCAACGCTTATCACCTCACGAGTGCTCAACGACAGTGGGACCCTGAAGACAGGACTGAGAAGACCGATGAACCAGGAGAAAGACTCCCGTTCCAGAGGCAGCTCAACAACAGCAGTCTCAGTTAACCAAACCACAATCAAGATACGGACGACCTGAATCCAGTACAGCGGTATACTTGTGAGCGGAAGTAGTATAGAAATTAATTAATTAACTTAAAGGAGATGTGGAGATAGGCTAAGTCATAGAGTTTCCGGTAGAAACATTCTAGGTTGTTGTAAGCATGCATGTGGAGAGAGATCAATCTATTCATTCAGTCTTATTCCTATCTTGCGTTGTCCTCACTCTTATTCTTGTCGTTAATAAAACTTATAGAAAACCAATACCACGTTCACCTACGCTCACTTTCAATTGAATAAGATACGCTACCTCGGTTGTAAGATAAGCATACTAGCACCGAATATAACATCCTTCTCATTTTTCTTCCGTTTATTGATTTCCTTCCCACTTCCGTTTTTTGTTTATACGTAATCCCACATCAGGTATTCCATTGTGAATATAGCTCCTGTTCCTCATGACAAATTCAAACAAATAATGATGCTTCATACTCCTGGGTAAAATCAACGGAATATGTATTCAACACCAAACCCCACACATTTCATGTAAAAACGTGATGAAAACGACTCAGACCTGAGGCTCTGCTTTGACACGTAGATGTAATGCGGAGCATGAGAAAATGGACAAACAAACATTGGTGAAGATATTAGAAAAAGAAGTGTGATGTGGATTGTTTCCATGATATGTTGGATTGCTCGCTCTGTAAACAACCTAGCCTATAAACCGTTTTTCGTCTGTTTCATTATGGCTAACGTTGCCCCAGTTGTGGAATATTGACTCAGTTTGTGCAACTGGGTTTGCTTTCACTGAAATTCTTTGCATAATTGGAATAATTTGCGCGCAACCAAAATACTGGCGATTTCGTCATTAAAATGAATATTCGCGAGCCACTTTACTATTAAAGACATGCCTGATAAAAGTTTTACATAAATATTAATAATATTGAACTTACAGGTGCAAAAACTATGTGGATTTGAGTGATCATCTATCGTCTGCCGTTTGCCCTCCAATCAAAAACCATTTATTTCGTTTCTTCTATCGAGCCAATGCAGTAAAACAATCTTGCTTTTCAAAATGGGAATGAACGCACTTAAAAACATAAAAATGGGACCTCATCGTTGGAATTCAGTGTGGATGGTACTTGTCATATTATCAGCCTTAGAATATCAGGTATGCAAACAAACTATTATGAAATGAATATTAAATTT
Source organism: Orchesella cincta (assembly GCA_001718145.1). NCBI lineage: Eukaryota > Metazoa > Arthropoda > Collembola > Entomobryomorpha > Orchesellidae > Orchesella > Orchesella cincta. The sequence continues at coordinate 13,508 of LJIJ01000451.1, forward strand.
TTTTGAGTACTATAAATCAAGGCCAATCAATTTGTATATGAAAAACGTCTTAATACAAGTCATATCCTGGAAATACAATATTATTAGATTCACAACAGGAACAACGAGAAAAAATTAGCATTTGCTTAATTAGTATTTCATTGTCAAACAGAAAAGCTGTATGTCCACCCACGCGCCAAGTTAGTTTGATGCATTTATTATCGCACATCGGAAATTATCATTAAATACTTGTTATGCTATGCTCGGTATACCATGAACATTTCTAGTGCATCTAATGAGTGTACACCTGGGCGTTTGACAAGCAAACAAGTGATGACAATTATGGTGATGAGAAACACCCACCCAACGCAATGAGAAACAGAACATCGAACTCTATTTCAATGCATCCATCAGAGTTTTAGTCGAGAATGCCAGGAAGGTGTTTAGTATTGGACGAATTGATTTAAAGATTAGTTGGCGTGCATTGATTTATTGTCAATTCTTAACAATTGAAGACTGGACGGGATGTCATTTACGAGCAGTTCGCTTGTTAAATGGCACGTGGATCATGTTAGCTTCCACATCATCTATCTATCTATCATCTAGGTGGACTGTTCATCTATACGTGAAAGTAAAATATGCCATTTATATGACTTCTGCTGTAGAAGACACACTGCTTGTAACTTTATATATGTATGTCGTTTTAAAATCGATCAGAGAAACTGCCAGCAACGGCTTAAATCCCGTGTAAAGCATTAAGTTTCACAAAACCAGATTCATTTGCCAGAGGTAAGATCCGCCTATTTTCACTCGGATTTGTCAGTGTCTTTGGCAGCCTGTCAAGGCGAAGATAATAAGGCGGTCGACTTGCGTCTCACAAGCTTACTCCACACTACACTAGCTGAGAAATCTTTCATTTGACACAAAGTAGGTTGAGTGATGATATAATTTTGAGCTGGAGTGCTCTGCTGCAGCGTCTTCAATACTGTCAGAATCAAGCCATAAGGAGAGCTCTGTTTTGACAGGTGACAAAAAATGACGAAGGTAAGATAACATGCACATTACGAATAGGAGTAGAAGCATTGCTGATATCGTCAATTTGCAGCTGTTACTTTGATCTTGTACGGCATTTCTCCGGCTAATGAATCCACGGACTATTAAATCCTCCGACAAACTTTGATCGACCGAGTTGGAAACGTGCGTTTGTATTATTATAACTAGGACGCAGGCCGATTATATATAATGAGGCCCGGAAGCTTAAAATCAAAAGTGCCGATTTCATAAAGCTGCTTAGTACGTTTCACGTCAAGTATAATGTATTGGCTCATCTTTCCCCATATATACTAAATACACGTCCATGAAAACGTCGCTCTGCAAGTTGTTAACATTATCACACCTAGAAATTTTAGAGCCATCATTATATGTTCTAGATACTAATGATCGGATTGGATGTATAAGAGTCGGGATGGATGATGTCGTTTCTATATTCTATCACATTATCATCATCATCAGATCATCACTGTTCTTATAAAATAATTTTCTGGAGATTAGCCAACAAGACCAGTTTTGAGTGCATACTGGAAAGTTACATTAGGCTGTTGCAAGAGTATAATATTTGCGATGAAACTTTCCATAGCTCCCTATGATATCAGTTTGGTATGTCTATGAAGACTTAATGTGAGTGGCGATCTGGACATTAGGAAATCAATCAAGAGAAACAGGTTATCCATCCGTCTACTTGGCACTTCCCCCGATAATTTTTATGCAAAGGCAGGCGCATAAAAATCCATCCTTCTTTCCAAACTGTGTTTTTTTTGCTTACTCTCTATCTCGGATGCGATCTACGATCTATCAGTCCGTCCAACTCTTTAATTCATCATTCATTTCCCCCGAGTTTATAGCCCGTGCTTGGTTGCTGATGTAAATTCTCCACGAGAATCTTGATGAATTGCTACTCATCCTGTCTTTAAGTTCATGAATTTATGATACAAGTCTCTCGCTTTTTTATCGTTGTTGCACTGTTTATGTTGTGTGTATTAACTTGATAGCAACTTACAATTTGTGATTTATGATGTGGAACTTGAGAAGATCTTCGTAAACTCGCGTCCAGAAGAGAGCCCATTTTGTGCTTGAAAACACAAGAGCAAACGAGTACTGTTTCAGAGAGAAAAACTCGAAATCTTTGGGATATTGCAACATTTATTTCGTATGAGCGAAATGTCCTCTATATTCTCTACTACTACTATAAACACATCTCATTTATCCTTAAAACGAAAGATGGGAAGTAAAGAAGCATGCCAAACCAGACCAGAAAAGCGCTTCAGCGGCACCAACAACTTTTCATCTTTTTCAACCTTATCTTTTTAAAGTGAGTAGAGTTCATCGGAGCTTGAACATTTTCCACTGACTAACTGGAAAAAAGATTAGCTTAAAAAGTTTTGTATAGCATAAACTACATGTACCTACAAAATCTATATAGGTATTATACATTCTTACCTACACTTATTACAAGAACTCTATTATTCCATCTTCTCAAGTGCAGAGTGCATAAAACTGGATTAGAAAGGCATGTAAAAGGGTGGATGGTTGAGATGAGCACAATACAAAATACTCCAAAGTGCAATGCTTTCAGTGGCAAAGAAAAACGCGAGGACCGACCGCTGGTGCCACTGCTGCTCTTTCGCAACAAGCTTCAACAACAGACCACTTAAAATTTTTCAAGAACTTGCGACAGCACATAAAAGCCTACATTTTAGCTCCTCACTTCTACAATGAATAACTTCCTATTCCTCCTGTCTAATTACAATGAATTTATGTGGGTGCGGTGGATATATTTCATTTGAAAATTAGTTTTTGATCATAATATCATGATAATCACTTAAAAAGACTTTTTACTTATTAAGAGGAATACAATTATTTGAACTTTTCAGAATAAATTAGAAAATTCCTTGTGTCATATTATAATGTCGGGCTAATATGAGTTGGTACATATAATTCCCATTCCAAATACTCTTTTCATTCAAAGATGTTTTAAAGATGAAAATAATGATACGCAACAAAAGAACCTGTAAGAAATTCTGATTTGATTTTCTTCTTCTCATACCTTGTCAACTAAGCGTGAACTGAAAAGGAAACAGGAACAACGAAAGCATACAGAGCCGGAATGTTTGGCTTGGCACTTGTCAAAATTTAAATCAGAAAATTTGAATGAAGCAACCCAGTCATGATTTGTATGAGGTTGACTGAGTGCAGCTTACCCTGTACCTAATTATGTATGATGTAGTGATAGATAAGAGTGCAAAAAGTAAGGGCCTTACCTTATTTGGAACCATTCCCTATTATGTCATGCACGATTGACTTTTATCAAGAATGAATTACAGAGGATATCATTAAATTTTATGATAAAATTTTCTTGTTAGTGGGAAGGCTGGCTTGATTATCGTTGCCACGTCCGCCTTTTTCTGTATATTAGTTCGTTGTTATACCTATCTCTTAGTCGCTGTGTTATGATTACTGCTCGACTTGAGAGTGAGCTATTTAATGACGAACTTTCTTGCTGAATGGCTTCACAGCTCTGTGAAATCACAAGTGTATACCAGAGATGCTTTATCTCTATTGATGGATTTTTCTGAATACTGGCAATTGTCATGTCACGCACGCAATTGCGTATGCCTCTTATGCGTCTCTTTTCTTGTCAGGCATGAAACAAGAGCCTAAATGACATACAGGTTCATACTACCGCGATCCCAGTTTAAGAACAAATAATTTGCTGCTTGGCTATGGATTAGAGTTGACAAGTGAGTAAGTCAATGATTCATTCATCTGATGATTAAGAGAATCGATAATTTGCCTTTGCGTCTATTCCAGTACAGTTGTCAAGTTTTACGATCGTATCCTATTCCGAATGAAGGATCGTTTATACTTATATATCATAAAGCTTTTGGTCCCCCTGGTTCGGTTGTGCTTGTGCATTGCTTATTGCTTCTCTCTCACACGAGGAGCAAGCTGGATGAGGTGTTATGTTTGTGATGTGTGTTATGGAAAGTGCAGGATTGAATTCGTTGAATGGAGCAGCTCATATCAAATGAGTCAAGGGCTGAGTTATAACAAGTAAAAAAATAGCACCTTATCTTGCGTGGTGGTGTGAGGTGCAGAAACCTATTGAGTGGGAGAACCCCGACTGAGGGTTTAGCCAGTTGGTAGTTATGTGGCCATCTTAAAACTTATAGGTCAGTTTGTTGCTCTATCCTTTTGAATTTCGTTAAAGTAGTGTTGGCGTTATGTAGTCGTAGCAGTCAAACCGCTTATGTTTTGGTTGCATCGTTCCCCCTGTCGCCGGAATACCGTATATTTCTTCTCGGATAAAATCGTGATGCGAATCTGAATGACCCAATGGAAGGGGTAAATGGTTGACTAGGGCAAAGTCAAAGCAATTATTTAAGAAGGAGTTCATATGAGGCCGTTAGCCTATCATGGTATTGTGTCCTAGCAGTATGTATTGGACAGATAACTTACAGTATTTTCTTCAGAGAAAGTCAAAGGGAAATGATTTAATAAAATATATACTTATTTCATAATATTCTTAGGTCATAGTCCGCGATTGTCGATGGTGATGAGAGGTTGAGTGTGGTTGTATTGAGTGAGGGATCCAAAGAGAGATTATTTACGGTAGTCAACTCGTTGCATTGTGGCTATGGAGACAAGCGATCTAGACGGGGATTTCTCATGTTGCACTTGGAAATAGTGATAATAATGTGGCAGGCGATTTTATTGAGTAACACACGTCAACGCTGCCAAGCTTGATGTGACCGTAATCTGAATTAATCAACAAAGTAAGGTGAAAAATTGTATATATAATTTAGATTGTTCATTTCATCGACGAATGTTGTTGTGTCCTCGTCTGTAGCTAAATGCTCATACAAAATTTCTGACAACTGCTAACGTGCAGATAAGGTTGCGTGTATTCGGGCATGATAATCCCATTCCTATTGTATTTATAACGATTAATTTTGCATTTTAACATGGGGAAAACCAGAAATGCTCAAGGATGTTTCTAATTTTAGTAATATAGAACTAAGTTACGACGACAAAAGTTTTCTCCGAGCCCGAACGAAGACTGATCTCAAAATGGGATTTGTTTTTCAGGTCCTTGAATAAACAAGTATTTGTCTTGCTGTATACTACTTATGCATAATTAAACTGTGCATTTGTCATAAAGCCATCTTTCATCCTTTCATTTCCATTCTTAATTGTACATTCAAGATCAGCAAACAACATTCAACAAAAGTATTATTCTGATGTGCCACTCGTTATGTTATATAATATTATGAACTATCGTGGGCGGCTAATGTATTTTTGTTTGTATCACCATTTCACGTACACGAATTTGCTCGTTTCTTTCGATGAAAATCGATGTACATAATATATCCGTATCATTGAACAAAGGTCCTCACCGAACAAGCTCTGTCAGTTTTCCGTCCGAGACGCATTTTTGTGACATAACTCAAGTTTAGCAGAAACTCGCTTCCATTCTTTTCCAGTTTCCGCACGTAAAGCTAATGTTCCAAAAAAAAGCGAGACGCAACGCATTTTTAGGTTACGCTGTTTTGTTCAGGACAGGAAATGGTGATGAAAGCAGAATATTCCCGGAACAACATACGCTCGCTCTTTACATGCATTGTTACCAATTCACAATTATGCCATTCAATAGAATAACATGAAGGTAATGCGGAGGCGTATGAAAATAGGCTGCGTTGGGAGAGATGAGATATTGTTTCGCATGAATATTTTACAAGTCTGCAGTAATTTATCAAAATATGTTTTGAAAACAAAAGTCAGCATTTACCCAGAGCTCCGTTCTATATAGTAGTGGTTTACTTTCTCATTTTCTGCTTTCTCTTTTTCAGATACGTTGGCAAAAGTGTACATAAAAGAGCTCCGAGTACCTCAAAGTGTTCAGAATGGTACGGAGGACGCAGTAATTCTAGACTGTGACTACACGCTGGAATCCGAAGACAAATCCGGATTGGTTGTGAAATGGTTCTTCAACAAAGGAGGAACACCTGTATATCAATGGATTAAACCGAATAAACCACAAGTGCTTGGGCTGCTCCGCGACAGGGTTGATCTTAAATATAAAGCGTCAGAAGATCCCTGGATGAAATACAGCGGGATTAAGATAATCAAACCAACACAGATCTTACTGGGGAATGGTAAACGTTCTCAAATTAAAAATTATGCTTATTTTATTTTTTAAACGATGACTGATTATAAATAATTTAATTTTAAGGGTCTGTCGTGTTTCCTCATTTGCTTCGGAAGCAACCACCGCCTCTCGAATGGTTGTGTATGGTAAGCCACAATAATTTTGCACGGTAATCTACTTTCATGCAATGAAATGAGATGTTATGTAAGCTCAACTTCAATTTGCAGCTCCACCAAAAGAGATGGAAATTACGCAAACATCCCGACCTACTCCTGAGTCAATTAACATTTCTTGTTGGGTATGTCAGTTTTAATTGATCGTATAACAAACTTTCGTATGAACTTGATCTACACATGAACTTCTTTTTTCTGCAACACAGCTAATGGTGTTTATCCAGAACCAAAACTCAGCATAACATATAAGGATAATAAGTAAGCTACTTTTATAATAATTAAACTATGTAATTTTCCCCAAAAAAATATTAATTCAATTGTTCTGACAGGTTGGAGGATGTTATGCACGACTCGACTTGGAATGATGGTGCCTATGACGTGAGAGTATCTGCCGTTGTTAAAGATGAAAATCTTGAGCTACCTGCCATTTTCGACTGTGAACTTAAGGTAACATTACTCAGCTTTTGACCTCTTATTTCTAAATTGGATAAAATACAATGTTAAGTTAAAACATGGATATTTCTGTTTTTGTTTAGATACCAAATACGAGTTACATCAACCGAAAAAATGTGTTATATGGGGGTAAGCAAATTTACAAATATCCAAAAATAAATAATTTTCTTCTGCTGTGCTTTGGTTAGAAAGCAGCACGCAATTGACAAGTTCAAAATGCTATACTAGAAATGACTCGCTGCGATTTCACAACATGCTTCTGCTTTCACTTTGTTGTATTTACATTCTCACTCCAATACTAACTGTGTATAAATGTAAATGATGTAAATAATCATGACGGATTCTACTTGCCTTTCCATGTGCTGCTGAATATTTAAATATTCAGGACCTGTGGTGATCGTTGAAAGGAGTAAGTACATATGCTATTTTTTGTGTTAATAAAATGTAATGCCTTAATTGCACAACTTGCTTTGTGAAAGTAATTGTCAGTTTTAACATCATGGGGATGCAGTTGATACAGTATTATTCAACTTTTTTTGTATATTTTAAAAACATACCATTCTATATTGTAAACTTTTCTTATTCAAATTTTTTCTAGCTAACGAAACGTCGACGGGTTCTGCTCCACAAAGTAACACAGTGAGATCCACACTCATCACTTGGTTCAACATCATTCTGGTGCTTGCCGTTAACATCAAAATTTTTGGCCTTTCGTAGCGATCCGCTATTTAACTTTGTTTCAGACTATTTAAGTAAATTCGACGTATTAACAAATTACTAGACATTACTATTCTGACGAGTGAAACATTACGAATGAATCGCAACATAAACTGTATAAAAGAGCGTGATAGTATTGATGATATATGATTATGACATTGTAAAACAAACCACGTGAGAAATTATACTAAATCATTCGAGATTTTAACATGGAAAACAGGTTATAGTTTTATGCACTATATAGTTGCAAGCGTGCGTACTCTATCACTTATACCTACAAAAATTGGTTGTCCATTTATGTACTTAATTAGATATTGTTTGTAACCTATTACATTGTGACAATGCATAATCACTGATTATATTGGATTGTTCTTCATTTCAAGATACGGCCATGATTTTGGATACTGATGTTGTTTGTGCCGAATCAGGTCCTATTCGTTGCAATTGATTCGAGTCATTAGTTATAATGTGTACTATAGTTTACCGTTAGAATTAGCAATGCTGGTTGCCAGTGCGCCTTCCTCATTTAGTGCAATTATTAGCATCACCTTCAGCACAGCACGTGTACCCTTAATTTCTTCGATTGTATCCTCACCTTAATATACCGAGTACTTCATTCAAGCAAGATGTTTATTAACTAATACTGTATGTAAAATATATTTCTAGGAGTTAAACCAAAGAATAAAAACTATTTGTATTTATTGCAAGATATACATTAAGTGTGGATGGATATGAATGTCTGAACAAAAAGAAAAATGATGTCGCAGTATGATTGATATAACCAGTGTAAAGGCTAGCTATAATAATATAGATTACTATGAAGATTCTATATATGTAACTCCCCGAAAACAGAAAGAGCTTATGTACGTATTTCTTAAAATTGTATTTAAGAAAATATTTCAAATTGAGAAATCCATGAAACAATATGTAAGTATTATTATGCAATAAAAACGGAAAACTGCATAGGCAAAGATAAACAACGAAAATCCTCAGAAGGAAAATTTACCTCTATATTTGTAGTAGAATTTGCACAACCTTGGAATTTGGAGCATCATGCAAAATGGAAATATTAAACTACTTTGAATTTCTCCGAACCCAGATAATTTGTACATGCCTGGCCCTTTCATAAGTAAAAATTCTTGAAGAGAAAATCGAAACTCGTCCAAAGTGTACAGGTTGCAGTAACCTTCCATTTGACCGATAACAATTGCTGGTTCAAGCTTTCTCCAACATCCATCACAAGATCCACTTGCCGAACCTGTTCAATATTACATATGCGTAGATACTTACGTAGTAAAATACATCTGCATGAATATCCATCATTTTGCTAAGGTGTGAAAGTTTGAACATACTTTATGATCTCCAGTTAAACAATCATATTTCCACTTCAGCGCAAATGTAGTTGAATGGTGTGCCTTTATTTCAGCAAAATTACTAGCTACAATTGTCACTTTTAACTACATTATTTCTACAAGTGGAATACACGACCAAGTCCACCCCGAAATTCATTTACGAACAACTGCTGCAAAGCAGTGGTAAATGTACAAACATCTAGCAAATGATTTAGCACGAGTACGAGTCTTCATTATAAAAAAATAATTAACTCTTTGTTCTAGAATCCAGCCCAAAATTATACATTGTTAAAACAACCGCATGTAATAATCCTGACTTTTACCATTGGGACAGTTCTGTACAGCTTTTAAACACGAAATGCGAACCAAGTGATGAAATAGATCCCAATTGTCACGATAGGAATTTTTGCACGTGGATGTACGCAACTCCAACGGTACCTTTGACTTTCATTCACCACTTACTTTTCTAAACCTGCTTGCACAGAAGTAATGTACGAACACTCCCGGTTTCATTGAAATGTCTGTTGTAATTAATAGGATCTCATTGTAAACCAGACAGCAATCCACGCCTCGGGATACTCGTGGAATGATATTCGTTGCTGTTATCATGTCATTGAGCGGGTTGAACAGCCACTGGAAAATTATGATATTAATGCAGATTCCGTTATTAGGTTTGGAATACGACCTTGTTAACTTGCGGCCAGTTGCCCCGTTATCAATTAAAACAATTGTGCATGTGTGACTATTAAATTTCAGAAGAATTATTAGGGTTTATTGCACTTCAACAACTGTCCCATTGTTTGATGATGTTGTGTATCGAGAGCTTTTTGCGTTTCCTCAAATTGACAAGGAAGCACTGCGCAGAATTTCAAGTTCCGAAGAGAAATCGCAGAGCTCGGCAATCGGCTCACCTCCAAACGTTGTTATCATTGGAATTGATACAAATTCCCGACTTAATTCGAGAAGGCGCTTCAAAAAGACCGTAGATGCGTTGAAGGAGATAGTGCAATTGAAATGTTTGGTTACACTAAAGGTTTGCCATTCTTAACGACTTGCTAAACAATGATTTCATTCGGGGTAATAAGAGACATTTAATAATTTTAGTTGGGGAGAACACGTTTCCAAATACTGTTGCTTTCTTGACTGGAATGGACACAAAGGAAATGCAACCTCTGTGTTTCCTTTCCGATGAAGATCCACAAGATGACTGTCCATACGTTTGGAAAGATTTTGCCAACGCTGGCTATCTTACTGCAACAGTTGAAGACGTCCCTTACGCTACAGGATTCAATTATTTGAAAACTGGTTTTCTACGAAAGCCATGCGACTTCTATTTACGCCCTTTCCTTCTTGGGGTCATGATGCAACCAAGAGAACACGTTTGGTTTGCCAAATGTGTGGGACGATACTACATTGAGGAATTGTTGCTAAAATACATGCGTGATATGCTGGAAGTTGGTTCAACTCCTCCACGCCTGTTTTCATTCATACTTGGTTTACTCTAATGACACATCACTGCATCAACAGCGCACGTTTCCGGGATAAATTCATTTCCAACTTTTTGGAGACTGTGAATAAGACAAATACTCTGTTGGTTTTTATGAGTGATCACGGTGATAGATACGGTAAATTCAGAGAAACATCGCTGGGCTGGTATGAAGATAAGTTACCTACCATGTGGATATACCTGCCACCTCTCATCAGGGAAAAGTTTCCCAGTTGGGACCAATCTCTCAAAATCAATTCGCGAAGACTAAGCTCCCATTTTGACTTGTATCACACATTTACCGACGTAATCAAAACTTTTAGGAAGGATGTGCCATTACAAGAATCCTTTACCCGAATGTCCGCAGAAGAGGGCAAAGCTTTTTACAGCAATGCTGGAGAACAGAACTTGTGAGGACGCTGGAATTCCAAGTGCTTATTGCCCTTGCACAGAGCCAGAAACATTGGAGATTGGAGGTGACAATACAACAGCTCAAAGAGTACTTTTGAAAGCAGCCAAAACGGCGATTACGTTTTTGGATCAAAGTCTACCAAAAGAATGCGCCAAACCAGTGCTCAAACAAATTGTTTCAGGGAAAGTTATGAGAACGCCGGGTGTCGGCTCAGTCTATGATTAGCATGTACACTGATCCTGGCAACTTTCTTTTTGAAGTAACATTGCGAGAAGTTAAAAGCAGTGGTTTTGTGATAGAGACACTGGATGATTTGCTCAGAATGAATAAAATGGAACGAAAGGTCAATTGCATCAGCAATCCAGTCATAGAACGATATTGTTACTGCATTTAATTACTTTGCGTGCCCTTTGACAAGTGACAACAGACTAGAATTTTATGACAACTTGTATCACAACTGATTAAGTCTATCTTTTGGTTTTTAACCTGAAACAATGCTCAATAAAGTAACTTACTAATTTCATTTCCAGTCTATTCATTTTTATCATATTAGTATAGCTTCGACAATGCAGCAGAGCGAATCTATAGATGTTGATTATCTGCGTATTTTTGCAGAACGCTAACTTTTTCATGAGATTTTCAACTTATTCACAACACATAAGGAAGAGATTTGGGTGGTCTTCTTGTGATACAGAAGTGTCGTTTCATGTTTCCCCGTACAAGATGTGCGAAAAGGATGTTATGTAGATTTTCTATAGCTCTCGAAGAAATGATGAAAGTTGGGACTGTTTCAGTGTTTTCATTCTTGGAAACCTTGTTAGTTTTGTTGATATTTTTAATGTAAAAAGTTTCCGGTAAACTATCATGAGTTCACTAATCGCATTTACGAGAACTGGAAGCAGTGGAACAGCCGGAACTGTTGGAGGTATGTAACGGCAGCTTGTTTTAAAAATTACAGTCAACAGTCAGTGTACGTAATGCATTTGGCTTTATTTATAAAATAGGTTTGCTGTTTTCAAACTTGATATCCTGTCGCCAAATCTCGGTCTCGTCAAGCTTGTATGGAAAAAGAAACATCCGGAAATTTTTTCTGGGAAACAAACGAGGGACGAGACTACATAGGAAAGCTAAAATGGAAGGAAAAACTGCCTCCTGGGATCCAATTTACAGTAAAAACATTCAACAATTCACAATCTATTTTTGATGCCATTTATTTTGTTGTTTATACTAATATTTATCGCAATGACCTTGCAATGCAGTGTATGTTTTTGTTTTTAATAGCTGAGGTGAAAGCTTCAGGATTTCATTACGATGGAGTATATCACAAAGTTCCGGAAATGATTCCAGACATTATCGTGCCGGATCTTACAGATTTTAAGGTAGAACTTGACTTAGTCCTGAACCGGTTCAATTATAAAACTTCAATTTACATCAAGTATTCATTGTTTCAGCTGAAGCCTTACGTGTCGTACAAAACCGCCGATATTTACCAGACTGAGTTTACACCCGAAAATTTATTTGAATCTGTGTATAAAAAAACAAAATTGTTCGAGACTTCAAGTGAGTACTCAACTTAAATGGGGCGATTTGTGATAACTGAAGTTCTTATAATACTCCTATAATATTATCGACATTTTTATTTGCACAGGAACAATAAATTGGATGACCAAGGGAATCCTCTGGGACCTAATGAAATGGAGAAATTAACTCCTGAAGAAGCTTGGATAATGGCCAAAAATCCGGCAGCGATATCTTTAGCGAAAGAACACCAAAGTTTTGGGAATGCTTGGACCAAAGTTTAATAGATGAGGATCATCCTCCGGAGATTGCTGTAACATCTGACGACTTAACGCATCCTAGTGAAAAGAAGAAATTAGTTAAAAATTAAAACTTGTCAATTTCAGTGTTCCAAAGATTCTAGCAAGGGATCCAAATACATACTAGTTAGTAGATACATCGCTTGCAATACATATTGATTTAGATGAGTGAATGTGTTGTATATTGCCTGTTAATTAGTATTTTTTAAAGTGGAAGTACAGTAAATTATATAAATAAATTGAAAGAAGTACAGTTTAAATGTCTTAATATATGTCTAAAATGTCATTTCGTAATAAGTGTGAATAGGAAACTCAGATTCCTGACAACTAAGATGTTTTATAAAATGGACTGATTATATAACGCGTCTGATTACTCGTCCCAGTTTTGTGAAAACTGAACTATACATTTTTGATGAATGACATAATTATTATAAGGCTTTCATGTAAATTTCCTAAGCCTGTTGGGTAGTATCATAATTTTGAAGCGCATGGTTTCAGTTTTCTGAAGTGGTAACTAGTCGTCTTCTTCCTTCATAATATTCATGCGTCAGTAAGTACTTTTCTACAAATATTTAGCCAGCAAAATCGGATTTTTAGTATACCGATGGGGATTACATGGGAATATGATAAACGCTCCGATGTCCTATCTTGCAAATGACTGGAACCTCTCATATTGTGTTGCTGTGACTATCCATGCTCTCTAAATAGCATAAATATAAGGAAATATGGACACCGACACACTAAAGGAAAGGATATAAGCGAGGCAGATAGATGAATATGGGATCATGTTATAACTATACTTTTCGGAAAGTATGACTAGGTATGTTGCTTGCTGCTAGCTGATCCTTCAATTGAATGCATCATGTGAGTGAATGTTCCATACCTAAGAAAGATGTACACATTTTTGTATATTCATAAAACATCCTTTTTTTGTAAATAGAAGTTTGCAGTGTAGACTACATGCTCTGATCACCAGTTCATCATCATCATCACCATTGACCATCCGGTCCATGAAGTTTGCTCTCACTAAATCCATTGATTGCAGAATTGTGCGTGCAATTTAACTATTACAAACCGTTTTAAAATTCAGTGTATTAGTGGAAATTCGTCTTTAAATTTGAATTTAACTTTTTAGGTTTGCAGGTAACAATGCAGGCCACAGTGTGGACAAGATTGCCAACCGGCGCTATGCGCCTCAATAAAAGAATCTCCATTGTTCAGTCGTGTGCTGGAGCCACCGTTATTTCCAAACGATCCATGAGCTCAGCGCAGGATGCTGATCTCGTCGTCATTGGTTCAGGCCCAGGTAACTTATCGTTTCTTCTTAGAAGAGACAGTATCGCCCAAGGCGTTTTGATTAATTCGAGGGTAGATGGTACTTTTGTGATTGATTCGTCAACAATAAATCAGTTATTTTTTGAAACCCTCTCTTAGGTGGATATGTAGCTGCGATCAAAGCATCCCAACTGGGACTGAAAGTAAGGAGTTTGACGTTATTTTTGTATTGTTTGTATTTACTGATTGTTAATATTGTATTCGTTTTTGCAACTACAGACAGTATGTGTGGAAAAGAGAGCCACTTTGGGTGGAACCTGCCTGAATGTAGGCTGCATCCCTTCTAAGGCTCTTTTAAATAATTCCCATTACTATCATATGGCCCAACACGACTTTAAAAATAGAGGAATTATAGGTACTTTATATTTTAAAGAATGTTACGCAATCTGGGTGATGGGCTTTGACCTATAGGGATCTGAAATGATTTTTTTTTTGTTTTTCATTGTACAGTTGATAATGTTGGATTAGACCTTGACGCCATGATGGGTGCAAAGACAACAGCTGTCAAGGCACTTACTGGAGGAATTGCCCACTTATTTAAGCAAAACAAAGTAACGAGAATTGATGGACATGGAAAAATCACTGGAACAAATGAAGTCACAGTTTTAAAGGAAGATGGATCATCGGAGACAGTTAACGCAAAAAACATTCTCATTGCAACAGGCTCGGAAGTAACTCCTTTCCCAGGAATTCCAGTAAGCCCCTTTATTCTGAAAGTACTTTAATAGTCAGTAATTGTTTAAATATCTCATCATCATGCTTCTTGATGTTTATTTATAGATTGACGAAGAACAAATAGTATCATCCACAGGTGCCCTATCGTTATCTAAAGTTCCGGACGCTATGGTAGTAATTGGTGCTGGAGTAATAGGCCTGGAATTGGTAATTACGAAACGAAACTTATTCCGGATATTGGCGATTCATTTCAGCGATTATGTTCAGTTTTCCAATATTGTAAACCATTAGGGATCAGTTTGGGCACGTCTTGGAACAAAAGTAGTTGCTGTTGAATTCCTTGGAAGTATTGGTGGTCAAGGAATTGATGCCGAAATTGCCAAAAATTTTCAAAGAATATTGACTAAGCAAGGACTCAAATTCAAACTTGGAACTAAAGTGACTGGTGCAAGAAAAGAAGGAGGGCGTGTGCTGGTTAGTGTTGAAGATGTCAAGGATCCCAGTAAAAAGGAAGACGTAGGTTTTCAAAGCAGTTTCCTTTTATATTATTCATGTGTATCTCGTATAAGTGAAGACTAAATATTTGTTTTTCAAATAGATTGACTGCGAAACTTTACTGGTTTGCGTCGGCAGAAGACCATATACTGAAAATCTTGGACTGGAAGGTTTAGGCATAACTAGAGATGAAAGAGGACGTATTCCAGTAAATGAAAGATTTCAAACAGTTGTTCCCAGGTGGGTTCTACTACTTTGTATGCAGTTTTGAAATATAAAAGTTTAAAATGCTAATTTGGACACTTCCTGATATGATTTCAATAGTGTCTTCGCAATCGGAGATTGTATCCACGGACCTATGCTTGCACATAAAGCTGAAGATGAGGGAATTGTCTGCGTAGAAGGCATGACTGGTATGCCAGTTCATATCGATTACAATTGTGTTCCATCCGTAATATACACTCATCCAGAAGTAGCATGGGTTGGAAAAACTGAAGAAGACCTTAAAAATGAGGTGACCTAAGGAAATATGGAAGGCATTGTTTTTATAGTAATTTATAGTAATTTCAAATACTAAATGTATTTTTATCTCCTTTTACTTAGGGTGTTGAATACCGTGTTGGCAAATTCCCATTTGCTGCCAACAGCAGAGCAAAAACTAACAATGATACAGAAGGTTTGGTCAAAGTTCTTGGCGAGAAGAATACTGACAGGCTATTAGGTTGTCACATAATTGGACCCGTAAGCTGTTATTTTTTAAAAACTTTTTATATTATCATTGTCCCTCTCTGTTAAACTTCTCTCAAACTAAAGTTTTGAATGTGTAAAATAGGGAGCTGGAGAAATGATCAATGAAGCGGCGTTAGCTATGGAATATGGAGCATCCTGTGAGGACGTAGCCCGAGTTTGTCATGCCCATCCGGTAAGGCATCGTTGAATTTCAATTGTGAACTCTTTTCTCCTCTAATAATCAACCTTTAAAAATGTGGCGTTGACGATTTGTTCATTGGTTTGTTTTCAGACATGCTCGGAAGCCCTCAGAGAAGCCAACTTGGCTGCATATTTCGGAAAACCAATCAACTTTTAAAAACTCCGTAATCATAACTCTAGTCGACGAGCTAATTACGTGTACTTACTGTGTTTATCGGAATTTCGATGATCACACTATTTGTTAGCGAATTCAAACATTTGATTTTAAATGTGATTTCTTGGCAATTTGCCCCTGAACAAAACTAAAGTGACTCGGTTGTTTATCGTTTGTCTGATTTTCATAGAACGCAATCGAGTTTAGAATCTGTTTTCTTTCAAATCAAATCAAACGCTTCAACCAAAAGCATTGTAGTAAATTCAGATAATTGTTATATTGTGTAACAAGAATTACTCTGCATTGTTTCTAAAGTATTTTACTGCATAAAATCATACACATTGTGACGTGAATGTGATTGATTGTGACGAGGAATCCAAAGTCAAGTTACTTGTCGAAGCAAAACTTTGACAAACACAGAAGTTCTGTATGCCTTTTGCCCTTACTAGAGGTTTGCATATATTAATGTAGCATTAATCCAAGTATTAGTTCCTTCTAAAGTTAGATGGCATGTAGCATTTTAGTGAAAGCTTTTATAAAATTTAGAACATTCATATGACACTCGTTTTCAGAATTCAGGCATGGCTGTTTATGTGACCTTGTTACAAAAATACTGCATACGCATCTATATATAGCTATGTTTATTAATTAATACGAGAATTTAAATTTTAATGACTAATGTGGTGTGGATAGCTGTGAAATAGTAATTCGACGATTGTATGATGCATTTATACATGGCTGCATATCTACCTTATAGCAGACAATATTATGTTCCTGCAGTCATTTCATGACAAAAAAGATAATTAACTATGAAGGAAGGAATTAAAATTCCAGCAGGGTGCAATCAATTCTAATTACCATCTATCCATTTCCAAAAGTATACTAATGGTTATTATTCTTGCATTGTCTTTCTGCTAATGGTATTGTAATTAAAAGTTCCGTCGGACGCTCGCAGCAGAACTATCCTTGAAAGGATCGTTTACTTTTCACTAACCCATTGCGCTATAAGTATGATATGGCTGAAAGGGAAAAAATCAATGGAGTATGTGCGGTGTGAATCAAATTGAGGCATAAGTGTAAGTGGTTTCATAAAAAGTAAGGTTTAAGTTTGAAGTAAGGTAAAGGGTATTTGCATTTGAGTAAATGTGTTTTCATTTGTCCGCTTCGTTCATCAGTCAAAACTTTGAAGAGTTCGATTTGGAGCAATCAATTGCTTAAATTGGCGGAATAATGAAAGTGGTAGGAAAAGGATTTTAAGTTTACTGCTGTTTCTTGCTAAATAATTGGTATCCGTTCGTGTATGCGGATTAGGGTTGGTGGGAGCACACAGCGATAATGTGTACTTACGTATCCTGAACAATTTTTTTGCTGTTAGATACGTGAGCTGCATGTACTTGTTTTGAATTTCAAGTAGCTTTGCAGTGTAGTTATTGCGACTATTGGGAAGCATATACAGTTTTATTGTGAGTTTAAGTTGTAGCCGACTCTATCTGAGGAGAAAGGGCACGCACATGAGAGATATCGCGATAAAGGTATATGTTTACCCTGACAGTTTTCATAACGCACGACATGGCAGAGTTTCATTTCAAGCTTCAGCTTATTTACATTGCATCACCCGAGCTCATTGGCATGAGGATAGCGAAAGCAATAATAGAGTAACGGGACCGCAGATGTTTTTATAAGATGAGACTTTCCAAGTTGAAAAAGTACTGGAGGGCAACTGATAAGAAAAAGATGAACGAGAAAGGTGCGCTATTTTCTTCACGAGGATATGCAAACATTGAGAGCCAAGGAGAAACCTGTCACTGTCACGATGCGTTGTGAAGTGTTGTACTCCTGCTTATTATTCATTCTGATTAAGATATAAGCAGAAACTGCTCTAAGACCCGGGCCCGGATAAGTAGACAACTGCTTTCATACACATGATATGCAAAACACGTATGTATTAAGGTTTTCTCCTCCAAGATAGTCTTTAGTCTTCCCAGCGATATTGCATACTTTCACCGAATGCGAATGGCAATATACATGTATCTTGTGGAACCTCCGCATGGGGAAATTTATTTCCATCCTTAGTTTAACTTGCCTTTCGCTTCGCACCCTACTCACTCCACCAAGAGTTTGCTACTACTACTCCTGTGTATCCAGCTCATACTCCAAACCCTCTCATTTAAGATTTAACGATAGTGAAGATAAATTCAAGAACTTTCGTTTGCTGTAATTTGCATGCATTAGCCGCTTCTATTTACTCCTTACATCCACTTTAGTCTAACCATTTGTCCCGTTTGAAATACAACGTTAGTTAGAATGAACGGCGAGACCCGTACATATATTGTTCTACATTTTTTGCGATTGGGACATGGCATATAAACAGAGAATTTAGAATACGGTCAATGAAAATGGTGTAATGGATTGACTGTTATAAAACTATTTATTCTCCAACTTTTGGTTTTAAAAAAGAAGCAATTTCAGAAGCTATGTAGCTATTCACATTTTGAGGCGTGGTAAGCCTATTTTATGAAATTTCAATGATTGTAACCTAACTAGACATCTATGCTAGTTGGAACACTGGCTTTATCAAACGAAGGGGCTCTTTAAAATGAAAAACTGCACTATCACTAACTAATTGTTCATTACAATTTAGTAATCATCCGTTTGCCCTTAATTCTGACTGCATCGTACAACCATCACATCTTCATCCAAAATAGATTCTGGAAGTACCACGTAAAAAGGTTTCTCATCGAGTGCTCTTAAATGATTGATCATTGATAATGTGAAAATGATGATAATTCTAGGGCTGAAGTCTCAGTACATGTAAAAGGCACACATATTTAGACACGCGAGCATCAAAAGTGATGCTCCAAAAAAACTCACTGGCGTGTGTAAAGCCAGAGCCGATTAAACGGGACTGTTGGCTGCTTGGGCGTGTGGAGTTTACTTCTTGAAACGAAAGCACTGCACTCTGTAGCAGAGAGTCTCGTGAAGCATCTAGACTGTAAATCTAACAGACAGTATTATGATCGGCAAATTCTCACGAGTGAGAAGTTCTCACCAGAGGCAATTCACTTTCACACATCTACATTAACAAATGTACATGAAAAGGATAAGAGTGCAAAGTGAAAGCTGACCAAGAGCAAGAGTCGAATGGTATTCCCATCAAAGTCCTTGTAAACGCATATTTGTTGATATGATAGCAACTGAGGGATCATTAGAATGCTAAGCAAGCTAATTACGGGATCCCCAGCTGTCCTTCTCTCATTATTTCGTCATCATCCATTCACCCTCATTCCCTTTCTCCCATCCCATCATCGCAATCAACATGGTTTCAGAATTTCTTTTTCCGTCCGAGAATTTGCTACTCATTCATTCAACGCATTTACTTGCACAATGTATTAATCTTCTCGCATGTTATAAAAGAATGGGATGATAAAAGTCTTTTTTGTTTAGTCGAGTTGAATGTAAAAGATTGAAAATGCGCAATAGTTGTTGTTGTTGTTGATATGCAGTTCTTGAGTAACTTGAGGTAACTTTAGCCTACACTTCAAATATCGGATCAGACATTCCAAATCTATTTAATTTTTTTAAAGAAGAGGATTCCATTCTTGTCTCAATTTAGTCATGATATTGCTTTCTCTCTTGCTAATTATAGTTGAACTTTCGGCATTTCCATCATCTTACTAGGAAAAGCAAATGCGATAGACATGCGGACAAGAGCCTTTATAAAAGAGCCCTGGTAGGCTGATTTAATAATCGAATGCCTTTCTCTTGGAGGCGTACACTAAGAGAAAGTGAATGACCACTAACTAACGAATTTCTAAAGAAAATGGTTCAATTTTGTAAGAAAGTACCCAAAAGCCTCATGTTGCTACATAGTTTCCAGACTCACCTCCCATTGCGTCATGTGTTATACCTGCCACCTGCCATTTAGTATAATCAAGCATGACGACGCATTTCCAGCAAAAGGAAATTTTGCGCAATTGTGTCATTTTTGTCGAAGATAACGAGCAGTCTCCACTGCTACATCTCATTTCAAATTGTTAGCGTCTTTCACTCTCATCTCCACATGTGTTGTGACGAGCGAAGTATTCGACTCCAGTGAACATTAAATTACTATGTTGCATTTACCCAACCGTCCATTACTCACATAATACTCAATTCCACTTTATCCTCATCGGCGTCTGAAAGTGTGTGTGTGGACAGTGAAGTGATGGCGTTCCAAGAAACTGTCACAAGCAGTGTCACAACCACAGTGGTCTTGTCCACTATCATTTTCTCCGTAATAAATTGGTATCAATTTGATGTGTCATTTTTGTGCTGATGCGCTTCCAAGTGTATGAGTTGGAAAAAGTTAGATTGCGTCACCCACCCGAGAATCTTTCGGTCCAGTTTTTTTTTGGAAGAAGAGCAACATCAAAAACAAAATTGTATCATGCACGCAACTCCAAACACAAGTAAAGTTTAAGGGATAGCAGATAGTTATCCATTTTCGCATGTATTGATGAGATGCGACTGAAGTTGACACTTGTGTGTATCGCATCATCCCCCTCACATCTTACTTAATCCAGAAAAAGTCCATTAAATGAACAGCTTACCTATATTATCTATGCGGCATCCATAGGCTCTTCTTGCTCACTATACTATACTATAGACATAATAATTTGGAGTATGAGCACTCGCTGAAGAAATTCAATTTTGACGGTTGACTGGAAAACTTCATCCATTCAATCGAGTCTGGTTTGCTCTGACCTTTTTCTAAACGGGGATGAGTTTTCTCCTGTCCTTTGGTTGGTGGTGTGTATTGCATTTGATGATGGTGTGTGTGTAGGGGAAACCTGAAAAAATGCCATCAACATCAAAGTGATTGATAAAGTGATCATGAGCTAAGCTGCCTTTTTGAATGTAGAGAAGGATAATAAAATTATGCAAATTGTATGACTGCATGTCCATTATGGATCCCTACGTTGCCATTCAATTCAAGCTCCACGCCCATTGTCTGCGACAGAAGAGAACTTAGAACACATTGCATTCAAGACCTTCTTGACGACTTATCTTTTTTTACTCAAGTCTTCAATCTTCTTCTTTCCGCAGTACCAAACTGGTTCGGACTACATAACAGAGCTACGTCATTAATCATTTGCTTAAAAATGGCAGTAACAAACTTAATATATAGATGATGGTAATAATTATCGTAATAAATTCAGCAATCTCACTGCTGACTCATCTGTGGTTGGGATTGTTATATCGGCTCATAAAGTAGCCTTTTTTGCAATTTAGAAAGCTACACAAAAAGAAAGATTTGCTACATAGTTTTGTGAGCAGGGCTGTCTATTATAGATATCGTTATCGCATGATTAACTCATAAAGTAACTTTTTCTCAAAAACTGCACTGTTGCACTTGTGATCTGATACTTGGAAATTAAATCATCAGGACAGGACAGATTCGTACATACTTAATAGACTGGCTATATATTGAATGTATGTATGAGTAGTAGTGAAAGATATATATGTCCAACCAAAGTCCAGTGTCCGGTGAAAGTGAAAAGAAGAGAGAAAGTCCAAGAAGTGTGTAATACTATCATCTTATTTGGAGAAACTTTTTTGTGGGTTTTGTGCTGCATGTGGTGGTATGAGATATTGTGACTTAAGTCTCTTGATCTTTTCTAGTTGGAGGCTACTTTCAGTGTTGCTTCCACTTTAACTGGTTGCATCAGATCAGATGGCATCGCCGAGAGAATTAAGAAGCAGTATATATGAACTAAAGTGCGTTTTATTGAATTGTGGGTGGTATCTTTCCTGTCCCTTCTGTCTCCCACAACTTTCATACAATTCTTATATTTATGTACTATCTACTCCGCTCTCTTTCTCTCTCTCTCTCTGCACCCTATTGAATTTAATAAGGCTGCCAACTGTCAGAGCTGGAAATTGCTTTTTTGCTCTCCTGCCGACTCTTTCCCGTTTGTCGAGAGCACTCACCTCAAAACGAGAAAAGCAGCTTGTTTCTACAAAAAATATGTACTGCAATCCATGCGTCTAATCATACAGTTTCGGTCTCATCTTATCTTTGTGTGTATCTCTCCATTGTTCGTAATTCTGGGAACGCATGCATATATTTTCAAAGTATTTTATGTCACTGCACACACACACAACTTGAAACGAAAAAAAAATTGGAAGAAGGTGCACTTGCACCAGAAGAGATCATTGTAGTAGAGAAGAGGAAGTCGAAAACCTAATGTTTTCATGCAGAAGAGGGAAGCAAGAAGAAGAAATGTGTGGCCCATAAAAAATCAGAGTCACCTCCCAGCTGGTGTTTTGTCTACTTAAGTAACTCATCCCGGGAGAAAAAACGTCCTTTTTGGAATAACTGAGATCGGAAGGAAAGAGAAAGTTGCATGGACACACAAGAAACGCATAGTGTGCAGAGGGATATAATGTGGCAGCAACTTGTTTTCTTGTTCTTTTTAATACATACATATTAGGTTCATTGGTAGGGCTAGTAGGGCATTGGAGAAACGATAAAAACCAAAGCAAAAGCAATGTGAGACGAGAGACAGCAAAATGAGATTTTTATTTATGACCAGCCGCAATAAAAATAAAGCTCTTTCTTCCATCCGCCCAGAAAAAAAGGAAGAAGAATGGAAAAGCGGCTTTCATACAAGCACACTTCCTTAGTCATGGTGTTACAGTATTGTCCTCTTGTTTCTCCTCTTTCAAAGGGGGCTTCACCATTATTATCATCATGGTCGTGATCACACATTCCAATGATTTGGTACAATGCTCAAGAAAAAACGGAATGCTATAAATACCTACATGCCTTTTTTTCCTCCTTTCTCCCAGCCATTGTCACACTGTTAAAGCGGCCGGCTCCCACAAAGTTCACGTACCTATACATACGGATGGTGACGGAGAAGAACATCGTTGTGAATGTTGTCCATGTCCCTGTCAGACACACGTTGCTCTTCACGCACATGCCAACCCAGAAGTTATTATAAAGCGGAGAGGAGTAGTGCGTGATAAGGGAACAAGTGAAAAGAAGAACCTCCAATAACAACACACAGATTCCATAATCCTGACTCAATATCATAAAACTGATTTTGAAGTGTGAAGTGCAAAATGATTTATGTACTGTTTTGAACAAAACTGCTCCCTATTCGAATCCTCAACCATCCCACCAGCTTATAAAGATAAATACACGAGAATCCTACTACGTTTTGCAGTTGAGGGAAAGAAAGAACATGGTAGTTTGGTGCATGAAGAGTTTGGGGAAAAAGTTGCATAAATCTGCAATTACATTTTGTACATCTCATAGTTTAACCATTGGAGCACGCTATTAAGTGCTAATTTTCAGTAATTCAAGAGCTAAATTGAATGAATGTGATATACTCTCCAATAGATGCCAATTTGTCGCCAAATTCACTTACAATATTAATTGTTAGGAAAGTTAGTTCAAGCTAAGCTAAGACTTTCTCTTACAAAACTAACTTTCACTTCTCCCTCTAATAATAGCCTTTTCCCTTTCATCGTAGTCAAAGTTATTGTTTTAAAACTTTTTAGTAGGCTTTACATGAGAAAAAACGGAGATCTTGGTTGGAGAGCCAAGTCGGAGAGAGCTTAGTAGTTGGTACGCGGTCCTTTCGCTTGCAAAGAAGATAACTTACATCACATCACGATGTACATATTCTTTACTATTATAGGATCATGCATTGTGAATTTGTGAATACTTTTTTTTACAGGATTTTACTATGCATAAGCTAGCGCATAATATTGTAATGTAAGGCAGTCGTGAGTTTTCACTCGACTAACTATTGGATTTCTTTTGGTACGCACTGCATCTGAAATCCAAATCCTGGTGTAGTCCGAGTTGGGAGCTATATTGTTCCTAGTACTACGTAGATCCAAGTAAAAAATAATTCTCATTTGTAGATGTCTCTTTTACATATTCTTTTGTCGAACAAAGAAATTAAAAGAACAAAATTAAACGCCACTAGCACAGAAAATGAGGACACTTTTTCAAGAAACAACTTGAAAAAGTTTTTTCCTCTTCAGCAGCGGAAAGCGTTAAGTAAAAGTACGTATGAGCTCTTTCTCTGTGTAAAAATCTGCAATCTCCGACTCAGCAGGGGCGTTAGTGAACTGATGAATTTTTAAAAGTCTAGTCCACCCACACCACATGCTGCTTTCTTCTTCTTTTTTGCAGTAATAGTAGTAGTAGCGCATAAAATGGAATACATATAGGACGTCCATGTTGGATGCTATTTATTTATACTTTATGCCCACACTTCACTGGATACATATACCCTATTATCTCATTCCAAATTTTCTCCTCTTTCTTGGAAGAAAGTGTAGCCAAGTGGGCTTCTAGCCCGAAATGAGTAGACAATCGCTTTCAGCTCTGACCGTATTTCTCAATTATTCCCACTACAATGTTCGTCCACATAATGTATAGGGTTGGACTCTACACTAGACGGGCACCGACAACATCCAGTTATATGTCATCCTAAATATGTATGTATATATCTCCGCCAGTAATCGCGCTCCGGTTTGTCACCCTATCTTTTTCCCATGCCGTTGTGTAATAGAATATCCAATCATTTTCCTCATTGATTGAGTGTGAACGATTTCTTTGCGCTAGTTTCTCCGATATAATGTATTGATGTCACTGTACGATCAATTCAGTCACCCGAGACCGACTCTCTGTATCGTTCAATAGAGTGGAGTGGACACATTCTTGCTCCTTTCTCTAAAACAGCTACCCCAGAAGACTACCACTACGATTAAGATGAATTATAGATCAAGGAATCGAATCTAGTAAATGGGGGTAGCCCAGCAGGGCCTCGCTCTCACTTTTCCACGGCATCATTAGAAGGACCCCGGCTGTCAGCTTCGCAACTTTTGGAAATTCATTATACATATGCGCATATGTGTCACTATATTTTTTTCTCCTTGCTTTTACTTTCTTACATTTTTTCTCCTCTTGATAATTCATTTTCCTTTTTTCCTCAGGAAAAAAACACGAACGAAACCTTTTCCATCTTAATAGATTTCTTGTCAGTGGTGTATCGATGAGTAAATTAAGGCCCTTGGTCATCGCAAAAGCGTAATGGGAAACCCAGAGAGAGTTCACGTGTGTGCTCTCTGAAGTATGAGGAATCAGATTTGCACTGGCATTTTCACACACAAAACTATGAGTGATTCCACTGGTTTTTTGCTTTGGATTGCATTATTTGTATTAGTTTTGATTGGAAATGCAAGGGAACAACAAGCCGTTTTAGAACCACCATGCAATGTAGCAGTAGTTACGAACCAGTATAGAGTTTCTTGACTGGGCATCGTCGTCATCATCATCATCATCAATGGCTCACTTGGTTTAATTGATCATGTGCTCCTACTTAGAAACTAAGCCAAAAAGCGCTACTTCAAAGACAATATAGAGGGCATTTCTTGCATAATAATAATCAATGACGTAACCAAATGACTAAAACCTTTTGGCAGTTGAACCTAGAGCTACTTTTGCTAAAGACGATGTGGTGGTTGGAGAAAGTGTAAACATTAGAAAGTGTTATTGTGTAAGTAGGTTGTAAAGATTCTCAGATGGTTGATGGAGAAGATAGTAGTCGTATGTATTTAGGTACATATGTAATTGCTGGTAGTAAAGAGCTACTACATTTTAGTTGTACGTAGCTAGATAATTTGGTATCGGATAATGGAAGGAAATGCAGATGAGTTGAGGTTGTTAAGTGGGAGAAGAGGAGGAAGTGGGAAATTCTTATTGGGTTTGATAAAACAAACTGGAGAGGACTGGTAGTAGTCTGGGCACGTTTCTTTCACCCTGCTTCCTCCCTTA
This sequence comes from Orchesella cincta, assembly GCA_001718145.1. Taxonomy (NCBI): domain Eukaryota; kingdom Metazoa; phylum Arthropoda; class Collembola; order Entomobryomorpha; family Orchesellidae; genus Orchesella; species Orchesella cincta. The sequence goes on from LJIJ01000451.1 coordinate 39,529, forward strand.
TTTTCCTCCTTTTCCTTCAGGATCTGAATTATTATGTCGGTTGGGACTAGTTCATCTTGCTCGCTTTTCCCTATACTTTCTCATTCTTAAAAACAGTGACTACTTTGCTGGCATGCATGCATAACTCTGCAAAGTATGCTATAAACTAAAGCTTTCGTTAGTCTTTGCATCTTGGTTCTCAAATGGAAAATGAAATGGGAACGGTCGTTTCATGATGCCTTTTTCCTTCACGTTGGGAAAAATATGGAGCGAAGTTGTTTGAAAAGTGTGTGGTAGTTGTGGTGGAAGTAGTTTGTAGCTTGTGCAAAAGTAGATAGTAGAGCCCAGCAAAGAAATATGGAATGCCAAGTGAAATTGAGGAAACGTAGTGTAATGGTGGCCCTACTGCATCTTCTTCTTCTTCTCAACTCATTCTGTCTATAAATAAATACATGAATACTGATACATAGGCTAGCGACTTGAAAAGGAAGTGGTTTTCCACAATTACGGAAATAATGTGCCAGAGCCACTTTATTCTGGAATTTTGTGCTGGTGCCGTACGTTATGCATTGAAAAATAAAACAGAGGCTGGGGCGCATAGCACATACACAACACTATTTTATGCAACCATGCCTTTTTGGAAGATAGTCAAAATAAGTTCTCTTGTGAATTCCGGAAAACGAGCTTGGTAGTGAAGTAGTAGTAGAGTTAATGCACCACATGAGCCTTGTCTTGACCAGCCCATAGTCATGATAATGATGATGATCATGATGATATAGTCATCATTCGTAACAAGTACTTTCTTGCGGTTTTCAGATGAACTATATTACTGCTGTGGATCACCGCAACAACCATATCTAGATGAAGATCATGATCATCTTCATCTAGTAGCTCTTGCTGCTCACGTTATGCTAGATTCGTCTTCTTTAGTTGTCTCACACACAATGTAATAAAATAAGATATCACATTTTACCCCCTTTCGGACGGCTCAAGGAAAGCAGAGGAAGAGAGAGAGAGGACGGAAAACAAGATTCATTCCCATCCCTTGGATAACTTCATCCAAAAAGAACCCACAGCTTATTATGGCTCCATCTCTCTACTTTTCTTCCCAGCCAGAAATAAGGAGAAAATGGCAAATTCGACGATGTAAAAGAAGACAAATGTAGTGGATATGCATCCCTACACCCTTTCTTGAATGCAGCACGCGAAATTCGATGAAGCCTGAGAAGAAAAAAATATATTGAGGGGATTCTTTGGTGGCAGCCTACTATGATGCAAGCTAGGCAAAAGATATCAAATGGCCTGTTTTGCCTCTCTCTGCAAGATGAATGTGTAACGTGGTGCTAGAGGGTTTCCTTGTTTTGTCCTTTTGACTGTGGGGAAACAGCGAAATAAAAAGTAATCTGAGATCACGCGTTATTGTTGTGCTTCTGGCTCGGCTTCTGGGGAGACATGAGCGTATTGGCTTTCATGCGAAACCCCCTCTTAGGTTACCTTTTTCCCCAAAAGAAGCCTAGCCCAGAGCCAAAAAGAAAGTCGCTCTATAACGCTCCATGATCATGTGCAAAGCAATAAATAAATAAGAAGCATGTGAGGACCATCTGCTTTTTTGTCATCAGTCCTGTTCAATGTGACTCTGGACCTCGGACTCCACTCTCCAAAAATTGCCACCGCTCCAAACTCCTCGCTCCCATATAAACCAGACTTATTCTTACACACAACATACGTGCATTTTACTCGAGGACACCACAAACCGTATAATGTATAACACCTACATCCGCTCCTCGATCTTATTTATACAACCGCATACATGTCACCTTATATCCATATGTCATACTCTCGGTACATTATACATATTATACCATTTCACCTCTCCTTATTCCTTCCTTCTTTTCCTTCGTCTTTTTTATACATAATATTCTTTTCTTCCTCCTCAACTTTGTAAAGAATAACAAAGGCATTTTGCTATCAAATTGGAAATTGGATGCGGACCGTTGCTTCAGGGCATTCATTCAATCTTCTTTCATTTTGTCTTCTTGCGACCGTTTCAGTTTCGCTGTATACATGTATGAATGGTCGCCGATACATGTACATACTTAGTAGGTGGTATATATAGCCTTTTCTTGTGACACGACAAACGGACTATATATATGTATGTGGTTGGACAGAGTATTATAAGCTGTGCTACCACCACGACGTTTTAGGAGTAGTACTCGATGTTGGCACAAAAGAAAGAAGAACGGGAGAAGAAGGAGAATGAAGAAGAGGTGTAAGGACACTTTTGGAGAACCATTTGTCGCTGCTTCCTCAACCGCACGTTCCCATATCTTTTAGAGCAGGGAAATAGCGTAACGGCTAGCAAAGCTCGCCTCGCTCTCATTCGTCTTTTTCTTTATTTATAACCTTACAATAACAATGAATAAATGAATGAAATGAATGAGTCCGGTCCGTGTCTGCCTCAGCTTGAGTAAACACATAATCTGGACGCAGAACCTATTTTACGTAATACTCATTCATCGGTTATCCAATCCAAACTCGATATCACTCTCTTTCTCAAAGCTTTTATTGTGTAAATGTTTCCTCAGAAAACGAGCCAAAGAAAATTCTTGCAAGTGTTTGATCGTTGGCCCTTGCTAAAGGTTTCAAACCCATTATTACTGCTTTTCAGATGACATGATCATGAGTAATCGGAATTCAGCGCTCGTCTCAAATATCTAAATTAAACTTCCAGCACGACAATAAAAACGGAGAAAGAGAGTGAGAAGAGCTTTGACTAGAAGAAAAGAGAACTAGTGATTATGTCATTCTCACAAAAGCGAGAGAGTAATCATGGGTTTGATGACAGAAATGGTAATGCGTTTGTACAAATACAAAGACTCTATATATGTAATCATCATCAACCTAAAAACTTTAACAACAAAAACTGGAATTGCCATTCTTACATCAACAGAACAATGAGCAAGGGCTAAATATATAAATGGTAAAGACTACTACAATGAATGAGCCCTGTTTTTTTGCTAATGTTTGTTTTCCAACCAAGTTCTGACACATCTTAAGACATCATACAAAAAAATGACAAACGAATCCATTTTGTTGTATTACATATTTATAATTTATTAAAATTCCACTGTGATTTCAAAGAGCATCGAGTTACAACATTGTAATATGAGCAGGAACATGACAAAGGAGACATTGGGGAAATGTGCAAAAACCAAACAGCAGCAGATTAAAAGTAAACCCTGTCCGTAGTAGAATACATTTTCAACCCTTACTAGATATGCATGCTGTTGTATGTAAGTGTTGTTAATAAAATATTGACCGAACAGTCTCGTGTCAATCAAACATTAGACAGAAGAACAATTTCCGATGCAATCTGAAAGCAATTTTGAACATTCTCACTCAAATCGAAAACTCAGAAGCATTTAATATTTGTCGAGTAGAACTATATACGCTCTTTCATTTGGAGCATGTTACTTTGATAAGAAATGTAAGAGCATGAAAAGAAAACGATGTGCACGTATGAATTTCTAGTTTTACATTCATAAGATACTAAAGGATTTTCCATGTGAAAATAAGTACAAGAGGCAAAAAGTTGAGAAAATTTGGTAATGTTTAACAAAGTGATAAGGACAACGGGGAATGGCTGACTTTGTTGGTGGTGGTGGTTCAGTACTGGCATTCAATGACAGTTGGCTAATATGGACTAGTTTGGAAGTGGCAACAGCCGTTGCTGATTACTACTAGCCACCCCTGAAGCTGCTGGAGTGGCTCGAGTGGTGATTGCTCATTCATTGCTCTAATTCCGACTCCCATTTTTTCACAAATGCAAAACGCTAATATGATCATCATTTCAAATAATATTATTACTCCAACTGCCTCCTCTGTTATCACAGTCATCATCATTCCAATTTTGGGTAGAGTCAGTGGTTCACAGCTTATTCCCTTGCGAATGAGGCTGGACGAGGAGTCGTCATTACGTTTTATTTCTTTGCTCTCTCTCTGTTCGGAGTAGCAATGATGATGTAGCATGTAGCTTGTGCACATTCACCACCAAATTTCTCATTTCATTGTAATTGGGCAAGAGCTCTTTTGTTCACTTCGTCAGACACGCATTACACGATGTTTGAAAATTTAATTTTTGAATCCCCGAAAATAATGATTTTGTATGCGCGTGCAACTCGTTCAGTCCAGCTATATGACTCCCCACACGCGTAATCAAGTCAGTAAACACTGCGTTGACTTTTAAATGGCAATATAGTTCTGAACGGAATGAATGGATTTACATTTATTGTTTAAGCACCCCTCTGGCAATTACATCAAGGATTTTTTCGGAAGTAGTGGTAAATTACCATGTTGGTCAATTTCTCGTGAAGGTTACATCTATCAAAAAGTGTTTCTGTCTGTCACCAGAAAATGCTCCTGCGTTGAGTTGTTGGCTCATGCAACACAATGTGCTGCACTAAAAATGACAAATCTTTTTTAACTTGGATTGGATGTGTGTATGTGCTTTTCAGAGAGAGAGGGATAATTTTTGTGTGTGTGCATGCATTTGAAGCTTGCGTGTTGTTCGAGCAGACTGGAATGTCGAAGCAGAGAAGAGTTGACATTTCACATTGAGCTGGATGCATGCACTCCAGTCATTCGTATGTCCGAACCTATTATCAGCCAAGTCAATGTTTTACTCGCAACACATTTGCCTCCCTTTTCCTCATACAAATCGGCTCGAGTCACATCTGGGATGTGATGTGTGGTCGTTTTCCTTACAATATGCAAAAAAAAACTGTGCTAAATTCATATAAAATTACAGAGTATCTCTGCCATTCTCAACTTACTAGTTGTTGCTGTTTGGCATTCAAATTACATGCACAAAAAGTTGACGGTGGACGGGAATGAAACAAGGAACTGGAAAGCATAAAAACAAAAAGGAATGAGACCTTGGACACTGTGGTAAATGGTATTATCATCACATCGCATCGCCACGATCATCCATGGTGGGTGGACACTGCTAGATCACACTCTAACCAACCTACTTCAATATACTATGCATACGATAGTTAAACTTGTACTTTTGCTCGTATAGTATAATATGCCATATCATGTGTGTAGGAACATTTCGAAAAAATATTACGAAACATCCAAATGAGAGTATTCATAAATGCGGGCTTAAATTGAGTTATGTACATTGTCTCAGTTTTTGACATTTAGACTTGTACTGTTTGCGTTTATGACAAAGACCATAAAATACAGGATTTGTATCAGTGGAAGGAGATAGAGAGAGTGAAGTTGAAATTAGTGGAAACTCATTTCACCATCTGCATCATTCAGCACTTTAACCCTGTTGTTTTGCTCTCTGACTCATATTCCGTGTAGAACCCTGTGTACGGGGGCCGGATGCGTTGTTCCAGCCTACTCTACGCGCTTTGACTTTTGTGACTAGCCATTCGATTACCAAATTCGTCACGGTGGACAACTGCTGGAGCTGTACATATTAGAAACGAGGGTCGCTCATATGTAATTTCTGTCGGAATATGGAACCTTTTATCCTGCGTACATACGTACGTACTTACATCATCTTCATAATAACCATCAAAGCATTTCGTGGCAAGAAGGCATCCAAAAACAACATACTTTTTTTTTATAAAAATGATACAAACACGAAACGCAAACATAAAATGTATGTATGTACACAGGACGACAGAAAAAGTATCCTATAAAAATTACTGAATCAGAACGGAGTCAACTGAAAGTGAGAAAGAAAGAGAGTGAAACAAAGTTAGAAGTGGAAGATAATGATTTGAGCATGAGTATTACGAAGGCAGTAAAAAGATATATGTATAAACAACAACCACCGCACTACACCTACGCTTTTAGCAGCCATACATTTGGTTGAAGGAGTCTTTTACGTTTTATTTGACATTATCAATAAACTGCTCTCATCTCTTGTTTTTACACTTTTGACTCCATCCACTTTTATCATGAATCATTCCTCCCCAAAAAGGTTATGAATTGGTTGCTGTACATTTGTGATTTTGAATGGATGGACTGTGAACGGGGAGATGAAAACACTTAGCGAAGCAGGAGTTGAAATTCACATGGCTCATCATGAGGACTCCCTCTTTGTGATCATTTTTGTGATTACCATATAATCCCATATATGTTTGTGGATCCACTACCAAAATTTCTATGCTCCTAATGACTTTTTTACACTAATAACTCCGCGGACAGGATCATAGATGATCCAGAAACCTTTTTTGACTGTCAGTTGCTACAATATTTGCCATGAATTATTGGGCATTTTAGTTGGTTGCACTCAGCAGCCTGGGTGGACTCGACTGGTATTATGATGCCGATTATGGATGCTTTTGTCCGCATCATGTACCCTGCACATATTATCAGCAGTTCAAATCTGGAATTGCATCTGCATTGCATTTTGTCTTGCCCTTTTTTCTGCCCCCGCTTCTTTTACCAAACTCACTATGCAAAACACAAAGTAATTTGTTATTATTGAACTAGACCGGGTCGGCTGATTTCCGTAATAATAATAATTCCATGTTTCCATTGCTGCTATCAGATCCGCTTGAGAATGCACCCCACTCACTCACTCTCATCTCCGCTGCGCTGCTCCTGCCTCAAAAAGCCATTTCACTTATTGCTGCGACTTTCTTTTGCTTTGCTTACTTTTTATTACCAAGATAAATGGGAGAGTCGGTGGAAGAGATAAAAATTCATTTTGTGCTTTTGGAACAAGATAAAAAAATGTCTAGTTACGCTATTAGTATTGGAGGACAAGGAAATAAAAATGGAATGTACGTATCAATATCGGTGTTTGATCATGCACCACCACTTTACAGATTATGATGATGATGGTGGCCTATGCAGGGTAGTGTTGCGTAGGATGAATGTTTATACTTCTCATTCAATATACCGGTTTCGGTATATATACCAATCTAATTCAGCTTTATATGGATTTGTCTGTCTGTCTCATTTCAAACTAGGGATATATTAAATTTTGTAAAATGTTGGGGTTTGAAATCAATTCATTCATTCGCTTTAATTCGATTTCGCCACTTGAGCATTCATGCTTTGTACGTGGATGGTGGATGTTCTTAGATAAATGTGTCATTTGCTTTTCCCATCTTCTGCTTATACTATGCAGTAGCATAAACATTCGTAAATATACTATGTATTTTCCCTTGCCTCGTATAAATTCATGCAGCATTTTGTATTCTCATGCTATAATGCACTGACTGACTCACGAAATGGAAATAGGATAAGAGGAATCAGTAGAAAAGTAACAAGTACGGCTAAGCACAAGGAAGGAGTATCAGGAAGAAAAGGAAAAGAGAAATGACAAGAGGGAACAAGAAGGGGAAGTTGCTAGTTTTTGTATGACTGTCGGAGTGAGTTACTGAAATTGAGGGAAATGGTGTGTACACATATTATGTGTAACTCTCCCTCTCATACTACGTAGAGCTGGATAAAAACACCCTTATTCACTTGTGTGTAAATGCTAATGCTCACATCACATCAGATCATCCTCTGATCATCTTTGGGGCAATAAATGGGAGTCAGGAAGTTGCCCTTGCTGCCCTGCTGATGCTGACGCTCACACAGGAAGACTTATAAAATTCCTTATATTCTGACAACGACATGTATTCTCCTTTGTCAGTCACATCAGTTTCAACCCCGTAATATGATGTGCTGCTCTGCTGCTGCTGCTGCTACTACCACTACTGCTAAACGCCCTTGCATATTATATTCCTATATCCGTAAACTCTGGTATTTGTAAACTAACGACGTAATACTGCATTTTTCCCGTATCACGTTGTTAACTACATTAGGTTCAGTTGGATCAATTCAGATGCGGAAAGCGGTGGATAAGAGCGAAAACGTGGAAGGGCAGAGTATAAAGACAAGTTTATCGGAGTGGTGTAACATGAAAAATGCAGCGTACTTAGGCAACTAACTTACTCTTGTTCTCGTCATGCTCATGCTTACTGCTAGATTAACAATGTAGAAGGCAGGACAGGAAGGAACTAGACAACAACAGACCACTTGTCACGATGTCGATGTTGTGCCTGTTTCAGTTTCCGACGACAGTTCTTTCACTTGGTGACTCATCATCCCTCTCACGTCTGAATGTCTGGACTCATGTCGATCCATCGACAGCAGCAGCAGCATCATTCACAATGATACTGATACGGACATGTATAGACACTTAATATGCTCCGATTTCCTACCCATTCCATCTGTCGCGTCGTCATGTTTTGTCGTTTAGGATAAAATATGTGCGTATTTCGCTGAATTTTAATTTCACGAATAATTAAGGCCAGTGTACCTGTTCAAATGCTTGTGATCCAGTCAACATACTCACAAAAAAACTTTATGGTCAAATGGCAGCTGTGCACTTTGCTGATGCGTAATGAGGCAGCAGTTTGGAAACTACGAGGGCACATTCTCATTTTTTTAATTCAGTTTACATCATGTATGCAAAGCGGAAGCAGAAATCTTATTGTGTATTATCATAGCTTACAACTACTGCTCTACAGCTCATCGCTTGTTTGAACCCTGCTAATATTATGAAGGGCCTATGAGATTGATATATAATACCAATAAAAAATGTACACATGCATATGCCTGCTTTCAAAATATAGAAAACGTATTTCCACTCGCAATTACATCACTTCTGGTTTTACCTGTCAGGAGGAAGAAAAAAAACAGAGCATTAAAGTAGCTTCTCGGCACGAGCTGCCTCTCACGAGAAGTTGGGTTGCAGCAGCTGAAGAAAAAGAGGTTGTCAGTTAGCCATTGTGGCACTTATTCATTGTTATCCCTTTTCCGTACAAAAATCCACATGTATGTAAGCTATACGCAGGGAGAAGATGTATTGATACGGTTTTACCTGTATATTAGTTCATTCATTTTGGAATGCTTTTAAGTTAAATGGAATCTTGTGGACAGTCTCGGCCTGGCTCTGGGTCTACTAGGTATCGGTGTTGCAGCTGGAGGAGCTGCTAGTATATATAGCGAGCCCATTCTTTTGCCGGCTCGCATAGCACTCGCTCCATCATCATGTCAGAGAGGAGCTCCTCCGCAGGAACGAACGAAACGACTGCTCTTTTCCCCTTGTTCTTCTCTGATATGATATGATAAGGTGTATTGTTTATGTGCGGGAGCCGCATGTTGTTTGTGCATATGAACGTAATATCAGGGTAGATAGCGGCTCATGATTAAAAAACGTGAATCATAGTTAGTCATGCAAGATATGATAGAGGAGTCATATGAACGGAGAAGGTAAGTATGTGAGTAAATTGAGCTCTAAACAATTTCAAAGACGATGACATAACATGCAAACAATAACATAACAAACTAGACAAGGAACAAAATAAAGTAGGCAAAGGTAAGCAAGTTAACTGGATGGTAGTTCATAAACATTCATTCAAGGTAGGCAGGCAGGTAAAAGAAAGCGACGGCGGAGAAGAAATTGATGTGAAAATAAGGAACATCGAATAAAGAAAAGTCTACACATTCAACATTTTTTTGTATGCTGATAAAAGTCTACTTTTTCTCCTTTCGCTGCCACCACCACCATCACCACCTACTCTGGCTTTCGCTCCACTCGCATAATTTCCAAAAAGGTGACAGCACCATCTTATTAATAATACAGCTTGTCCAGAGACTCGAATATACACTCACACACTTGCGGACCGTTTTTCTTCTCAAGCTTTTTTGTTACTAACTCGCTTCTACTACTTTGTGTGAGACGATGCATGAAATTTTTTAAAAGAGTTAACAACAACATTACTACACACAAAAAAGGAACTTTCTTTTTTTTGCAAAGAATTCTTCGCTGCCTGCATATTTTAGCAGCGCCTCACATAACATACTTTACATGAATCCTTATAATTTTCCCAAAAACATACATCAATATATATGTTGGTTGTCGGTGGCGGCATTGTGTCTGCTACAAGCAAAAGCTTTCCTGCTGTTTGTTTGTTGAACATATTTCACGCATGCATATTATATGATTAGTCTAAGAAAAGACTCACATATTATCGCATGTACACTTTTCTCCAGAGTAGTTGAAGTAAAAAAGATGACTGCTTCATCACATCATCGTCTTTTCCTCATACACTGCTGCTGTCTTGCACCAATTCAGCTGTTAAGTTAAATGCATAATGTAAGAACAACAATATCAACAGCTCATACAACAATCCGCCTACATCGTCGTCACTTACCTGGGCTCAGGAAAAGTAATACATCCAGATCCCCTCTCCTTTTTCTTCAGTTTGTTTTGTTGTGCTATGCTGCTCGAGCTTTGTGTACTTGTTTGCTTAGTAAACGCATGCACGCATGGATGCAAGCAAGCAAGCAAATTTGCCTACCTTGATAAAGTTGTGGTTGATTGTGTGTGAGTGTGTGCACTCCTCTGTACTTGTTATTTTGTGTGGGGCTGATGTTAGTTTAAACATAAAATTTCATAACATGGAATATTGGAAGAAGAAGAAGCAGCTCTAGTTCCAGCAGCAGCAGCATCAACTCAACAGCTGGAGTGAGTATTTATCCACTTGGTTGGAAGAGATGTGGTGTTGTGGATGGATGGATACACGGGAGATGGCTACTTAAATACCTCTGTAGAAAATATGAGTAAAGTGTGAGCCTCAGTTGAGTAGCATGAAACAAGTCCGTTTTTAGTTGTATGCTGACTGCATTACTTATGTAAAGTAAATAGCAAGCTTGTCTTTTTGCTTGGTTTACTTGGCTTGTAGTAGAGCCTTGTTCTCTATAACTTATATTTTTTGAGGGATACTCTTCACAATTGGCTTCACTCCTACCACCACCACCACTGCTACTACCATTGCTGCTGCTATGCTGAATGTTGCCACCACATCACAACAGCTCTGTGCCTACCACACCAACCCACTGCGTACGTACGTACGTAACATTCTACTGCTGCATGAGGACCGAACAAAATGTTAATCGCTCAAGTGGTTGCGAGCTCACTTGCAAGTTGCTCGTAGTCCATGCAACAAGCAGCACGCTGTCATTTTGCTCACTCAAAACTTGAGTCTCTATTGCTGGTGTTGGAAAGAAGAAGAGGAGAATAGCAAAACGGCATATATCTAGTTGCCCCAGGAAAGGGAAAAGTTGGGCTTCTCTATATCATCTTAACTTTACTCCAAGAATAATACACACAAGCGTAAACACAGGGGACAGGAAGGAAAGTCGAAGGAAGTGGGAGGTTGATAGATGCAAAAAAGCACGGAAAAAGGGAAAAGGTTAGCGAATAAACCGAGATAACCACGAAAACCAAGAGTTCCCTTTTGCTTGTCTGCCTTCAAGTTATTATTTGACTGCATTTTGCCATCCCAGGCTAAGCTTCATATCCACATTCCAAACACAAGTGTCAGTTCTAGTGAGGCAGTCAACGCTTGAGAAACACTTGAGCTGGTGCAGAAGAAGAAGAGCACAAAAAGTCTGGAGTGGCACACTCACTCCGAGTTGCAGTTTATTTTAAGGAACGAGCCACAAAGAGGAGGAAAACAAGAAGAAAAGCTGAGCATTTTCTGTATTGCTTCGGAGAAAGGGAGACCTTGCAAGAACATCTGAAGGAAATTTGCTCCCAGTTTCTTAAGGATCATATCACCTCTTCCTCTCCTTTTTTCCTCCTTTGTTTTCCTTTTTCCCTGTCGTGTAGCCAAGCTGCAAAGACCTCAGTTATTATTCAAGCCGACTTTGCTGTTCCTCCAGTTTTTAATGAAAGGAATATCAGACATTGTGGAAGCAGCCTGAAGAGCTAGCCTGCATTACAAAGGCTAATTTATAAGCCCTGTACATTTCTCACTTCATTATCTTACAGAGCTAGCGTTCATAGTGAACAGTCGTAATTCTCGGAAGAAAAAGTGGACTGAAGAAGCTCAAAAGAACGAAGAAGCCTTAATTAATCAGTAACATGCATGCAAGCATGCAACCCATCCAGCCAGCAATATGCATATCCACTCTGCTCTGCTCCTACTACATATTTAGAGACATGATATGAACTGATATCCAACAAAAAAACTCGTAGTAGACAGACACCGAGAAAATATGCAAGTTTCGTGTTTCAGTGCATTCCTCTTTCTTTTATCACAACTCTCTCATCATCTTGTACAACTCTAAATACTCTTGCACTTCTCCATTATTAAGCTGCTCTGAAAGAAGAAAAAACTAAGTAAACTGGGCGAGAGCGAGGAAAGAAAAACAAAAGAAAGAAAAAAGGTGGCGAGGAGGAAAAGTAGAGGAAAAAAAGTGTGCTACATCCGGGGTGACGTAAGTCATTACATTGAACAAGAACTTAGAGTCGTGTTCTATCCATCCTTGTTTTTCATTAATCCCCTGTTTCGGCTTTCACATGTGAAAAGAGGAAAAGAAAACAAAAGAAAGTGAGCAGGTTGCTCAAAACAAAACGTGCTGGACGACACAATTCATAACACAAGGAGCTCTATATTTATAATAGTGAAGCTTTGTTCTAGTTACCCACTACAAAACCTTTTCATTCTTGTAAAAGTGGACATTTGACAGACAGAGCAACTTGTCAATGTACATGCTCATGTATTTACTCTTTTCAAAAGAAGACTTTTTTGTAGTTCATGTACACTTCAGAATAAGGAAGTGAAGTAAAAAATCTTTGGGACCTCGTTTCCTCTTCACATCTCCACAGGATCCAACATCCATACATCTCCAAGTAAGTCAAGTAAAAAAATAGTTCACATTACCCTCTTAAATTCTCTACTTTGTTTTAAAAATGGTTTACATAATGAAATGGAAGCAAGTAATGTGATAGCTTGAAGCAAATTACATTGATATATTTCTCATAATCCTCATATGCGACGACCATTCATTTGCTAGTTGATCTGATGACCGAATCTCCTCTCTGAAATATATGTTATGTTCTGTACTCAACTACTCGACGTACGTACGTAACATCATGAAACAACTTAACTAGTAAGTGATATGTGTTGGCACGTGCTTTAGCAGCAGGAGGTAGGAAAAAACAGAAACTAGATACATAAAACTGCACAATCTTTTTACCAATTCGTAGAGGGTATAGTAGTTGCACTCCTTCTCTCGTTTATTTCTCTCACTCTCATCGTCAGTGACATTTCAATCTCTGTCAGTTGAGTAGTTAACAGAGTTTAGGATTTCCTCCAAGAAAGAAAACTGTCTGACTGTTTGCTTGCTTGCATGCAAGACATATCACCCCCTTTTTCGTTAACAACATGCTCCATTACATAATGCTACTCTTACAAATGCGTTCACAACCCAGAAAAAAGCAAGGAAAGGGTTTTTTCCCTGTTAAGGGGGTGAAATAAATTGACTATTTTTCAACCAGAGAGAGAGAGAGAGAAAAAGAAATTGATGAAATGCAACTTTGCTCTTTCGATCCAAGAACAACGACTCTTGCAGTACTACTCTTTTGGTTGAGTGGATGACTCAGCAGAGAAACGGGAGCAAATTTCCTCACTACTCGTTTTTTTCTTCTTCCTCAGTCCTAAAAATAGGAGTGTGGAGCAATCAACTTAAAAACAACGTGAACTATATAAGCACATCCGTCGCGTTGCTGGACAGAGTGAACTTGACTAGCCGTAAGCCGAAACCTCGGAGGGTTTTTTAGTGCGTGCATTTTCTTTCCTTCAACTTTTCTTACGCTATTGGCATCTATATAGGTGCATCTCTATATTTTCTTCGTTGTAAACCCTGTTTGCATTTGTTTACTGAGATTGCACCGCTTACACTTGTCATTCTTCATCTTTTCAATCTTTTCACTTGTGTCTGTACGCAACAAACGTGTTGTCCTGTTGTGTCGACGGTGAAGAATACGGAAAAATAAATTGGTTACTTTGCTCCATCCGTTGTTCTTTATCCCACATTCTCAATATGTGCCCTAACATACATTTTCCCTTTCCCCTGTGCTAACATCGTAATGGCGTGAGGATCATGGAGCAAGAGAGAGAGAAGCGAAAGAGCATTGAAAGTCTCCACACTACTATCTCCAAGATTATCCTTGTGACATCACTTTGAGAATAGAAAAAACGATTTCTGATCTTTTATGATTCGGTTGCAGTTGCTGATGCAAAGAAAATTCTATGTGAGCTGAACTGCGAGGAATTGTACAGTTATTCCGCTCTTTATGTCACAATAATATAATATGTATCTGTCCTACACTGCTGCTGTTTCAATATTATTATAAGCACGTTAGCTACAGTTGTGCCTTCGCCCAAAGCCCCTGTGTTGTTTCCTTGTTGAAAGGAAGGATATGAAGAAGAAAGAAAGAAAATAAATAGCGAGTGCTACTTCATGTTCATATTGCAACATTATATTGAATGTCTTGAAAGAAAACAGCCCGGAAATCGAAAATCTGCTACTCAAAGAATTATGGATTGTATATTGGAATTTTACTCCATTTTTTTCTTCTTCTGTGCAGAAAAGGAACAGTATTCTTTTCGGATCCGGCTGCTGTGGTTTTTTACTCATCCTCATTTTCCTTTTTACATCACATTTTTATTTTGTTCACAAGAAATCGTTTAGGAGTAAAGCCGGAAGAAAATGGAGAAAATTCACGGAAAGTAAACTGAGTATTATAAAATTCAGAGTGGAAAGAGAATTTAGATTTGGATTTCAAACGGTATTTTTTTTCTTGGGAGAAGCTGAAATTCGATTTGAATTTACTGTAAGATGTTTTTCTACAGGAAGTAATGATCTTTGCATAACAATGTATAGCGATTTGTGAGTTGGGCAAAGGGAGCAAAGTTTGCAAATTTGAGAAGTATTCAAATTACACGGATTTTTGAGAGTGTATAATAACCGTTTTCTATAGTGTTAGAATGCAATCAATTGAGTAAAAATTCATACCCTTTTCTCCCCGCACGAAAGGAAAATTGACATTTTTGGTAGGACATGCTGCCAAACACGACGCGTGCCACTAAACGCTGAGCTTGGGTTATATGGTAAAAAGATGGTGGTTGTTGGAAAAGAAAGCTTTTATTTCTTTCTCCAAAGCTCTCATGATGGAGAAGCAGCAGCATGGGTGAAAAGAGAAAAGGGGAAATGTTTTTTATGAAGTGGAGGAAAGAGAGACTTGTGTTAAACACAAACGCTTGGCGACCGCATTGCTTCAAAAGCTCATGAAAAAGGGAAGGATATCGGTAGCCAGTGGCAAAGCGTTATATTGTCGCATTGATTCTTTCAATTTTGGTTGACTGACAAGCAGAAGCAAGTGTTTCCTGTGACGCCGGAAAAGACGCGTCAACTCCAATGTCAGGTGAAAAGCTTTCCATCCAAGTCGGGAGCCGCACCATGCAACTTTTTGGGAATTGGCAACTAAACCAAACCAAAAACGGTTTTTTGGCAGCAATTATTATTGACAGTCGTAAAACTCCCTTTTCTTCTCTGAACTTGAATTGATGGGGAACAGGTGTTCCATGAATATTTCTTTAATGAAAAAGTATTACATTGTGATCAAAGTTTACCGACTCGACAGTCAGAGACGAAAAGAGTGGGTTTTTCGTAATGCATTTTTGAGAGAGAGTAGGAAACAAGCAACTGTCCCTACACAGAACAGAACTGATATGGGCAATGTGTCCACGCTGTTAATTTAGTGTACAGATCACCGCTCGTTTCGTTTTTATTATTATTCCAGCCAGATATAAAAGGGAAGGTTGTCATTTGGGCGGCGTCTATCATTGGATGTATGAAGGCAATGATTTCGGAGTAAATAGAGCCGCTCCTATGCGTCATATCATATCCTACTTTTATCTGTTTTATGGGCTCAAAGTTTTTTAGCATCGTCCACTTAAAAACACGCACGTCACGTCATTCAACTTCCGTAAAATTGTGTAATCGACACACATTAATACACTTTTTCTCCTCTAAAAAGAAGATGATGATCATCTATTTCTACCATTTCTATCGACATGGAGCAGCAGTAAAAACTCATCTTGTTTCCTTCCTTCTGTTACGCATCTTCCCTCATGTGCTGCTCGTATTTCGACATTTTTCTTCCCAAAGAAGCTTCCTCTGCTGCTGCTGCTGACTTTCTCTCTCCCTCCCGTTTTATGACTTGGATATAATAAAATCATAAAAAGCTAGCATTAGATCCTCTTTTTCCACAATCACTACATGTATTTATAGGACTCGCAAGTACAAAGATAATAGCATCATCATGTTCGTCATCAGTGTGATTCTGGTATCGAATAAATACGTGTAATATATTGTAACATGGCTCTTTTCTCTACTAGAAAGTCGATACGAAGAGAAAAAGAGACAGGAGGGAAAGAAAAAAAGAAGGACAAGAACGGGGAAACGGTTAAGCTCATTTTTATGATCTGATTTATTACGGGAAAAGTGTACACACATTCTCCCTTTCTTCTTGTTCATCTTTCACTCCACTTTTCTCAACTTTTCCTCACATATTTTACCACATCATGTGGATATCATCATCATCATCATAACAGGAGAGAAAAAATATACACTTATTAAAAAGGCATTACTGACATTTTACCTTACATTGCATAACACATTCGAATCCTGTCATCTGGGGAGGAAAGATTTCGAGTTCGACTTCAGAAATGTGATGCCATGTTATATAGCGCCTTCGTGTATAATAAGGCTTTCCTTCTTGTGTCTGTCATTTTAGAGAAAGAAAGCGACACCACTTTCTGCAGGAAGATTGAGCAGGTGCCAGGCAACGAGGCAACCACGTCTTGTCTTCTCAAGTGAACGGAACGGAGGGGAAAAGGAGATAGCAGCGGCGGTGTGTGTAGCAGCTCCAACTCCAACGCAACAAATGTAGCGGCCCTCATCTCTCTTTCGCAACAAGAAAGGGAAAACGAAGAGAAGAGCGAAACGAGGCTGGAATATAAAGGGATAAAGCAGTCGAGTCAAACTTGCAGGAGAGTGGAACTACTTCTGCCCTGCTACCAAACCAACTAGTTCTCTGGAGCAGCCTTTCTCTTGCGTTGTGTGTAATAATCTACAGTTTTTCCAGGGGACACGAACCGAGTGACAAGAGAAAATTTAATATCCCCAAAGTAGACAGGCAAATAGTATTATTATAAGTCACACCAAAAAATACCCAAGTGAACCATCCAAAAGGATACATCATCATTGACTATATACACATAATATTATATGACTGTGCGGTAAAGAGGAGTAGACGTGCTGCTACTATTACTACTACTACTACTATCTTATCGCTGTCTTCAGTGCATCAAATAAAGGGACCATAATCCATCTAATCTGCTATCAAAGAAAGAAAGTAAAAAAAAATACGGAGGAGCAAACTAATACTGCACACTTCATAATTTTGCACATTTTACCCATCCACATCATAAAAGAAGGAGGAGGAGGAGGAGAAGAGCAAGCTTCCATTGAAAAGGGCCGTAAAAAAGGAGCATTGAGCGGAGCGGCCACACTTACACTCCACACACGCTGTAAATATCTCCAGTAGTACATACATAGATAGTAGAGGCGAGACAAGGATTCCACCCTGTTTTCACCGGAAAAGAGGCGAAAGAGGAAACAACCGTGGATGAAGGAGCGGAGGAGTATGTACATATTCGAGATGATTCCCACGTGGACGCTAACGCTGTCAATCCTGGCAGCTTTTTTTCACGGTAAGTGCTTAATCTCTCTCACTTGCTTGCCCAATACCCATTCATCTTTTTTCTCCAATCGCTACAAAGAAGTTTCCCCCTTTTTTGTCTTTCTTTTCTCTCTCCATTCAACCAAGGAGACTTGTCCTTTACACTAAGAAGAAAAAAAGAACGTATTCATTCCGCATGTGTTGCAATAAATTATTTTCTCTCTGTCATATGTCATAAAAATGTCATATTTATTAAGTGTATTCGGGTTAATTAGAGCGAGAAAAGTACCGATTTAGAAGTACTTTGCTCACCTACTCACATATACTCATTCACATTCACTTTCTCTGCCCAATTTTCCCCCGTCTTGTTTTCCTCATTCCGAGAAAACGTTCTCATGCATTTCCTATTTTATAACATATCTACATAAAATAATATTATGCATAACACGAATTCGCGAGAAGAAGGGCGAAAGTGAGTGAAAACTATAATATACGCTTATTTTGCTCTCAGGTGCACCTACTTCCAACATGTGCACATTACACACAACAAGCGCCAACGAGACAACTTGACAGTATAAAAAGAAGTGGTGCTAGTAGTAGTGGTGCATATATGTAAGGAAATGAGCTCAATTCAGACTCGATGCGAAGAATGTCTTTTGTCATTATAAAGCTTATTTCATGTCCTCTGCACAATATTGAGACAGAGAATGGGCAAATGTTTTGGCGACACCAAATCCCATCGAGTCTATAAGCCATGTTTTCCTTTTGTTGTTGTGCGGAAATAGTAGGTTATAAAATGGCTGTAGAAGAATATCTGTTGACAGCCAAAAAGTATTGAAATTTATTTAAGAGTACAAGTTTACAAGGGAGAGGGAGTGTTTTGCTAGCATGCAATGAATAGAGGCGACAGCTAGGCGGTGCAAGAATCTGTCTCCTCTTGTCCCTTATTATTATTACGGCACAATACACACACCGAGAGAGACACAAATGATGGCGCAATCGATGAGAAAGTATTCAATACATTCTCGGAATTGTGATTAGGATATTACCCAGAACAAATCAGTAATATTGCATCCAACCAAGAGCATAAATATGTTTAAAGGTGTGTGCCTACTTGTCTCAAACGAGCTTGCCCATACATAATGTGTTGTGGGTTTTATGCTTTGCTATGCCGTTTTTTACTAACACCAACCATATATTATAGCATAATGGAAAGAAATAGGTTGAGGGAAAATATTTTTCGTTGTGGGTAAGGGAGAAAAAAAAGAGAGAGATTATAGCTATAGATAGGGGCGGACTATTACCGCATTGCTCATGTTATTTTCGGCGAAATGGTTTTCGGTTTGAGGAGAAGGAATTTCAGGACATTTGTCAGCATCATGTGTGGTCAATATTTTATTGCATGTTTGGGTCATAACATGGATTCATAAGGGAGAGTGCAAAGAGGATATAAATACGCATATTAGCACCGATCTTGGCATCGGCGGTGGCATTATAGCAAGGGAAGCTTGTTACACACGGAATTCCAGAAGAGTGATACTGATTCCGGAAGATAAATGAATGAAATAAAAGGGCATGCCATTTTTGGAAGAGGTGTGCAATATCAGGAGTACCACTTCTTGTATACCCTTGTGTGTGCATATCTGACTGAGCCTCTCACATATGTTGATCTTGATTGTATATAATATGAGATGTGGTATGAGGCCGAGGCGCAAACGTATATATAAAGTATTGTATTTTGGCTGGAATGAAGGAGAGCGTATGTATGATTTCAACAGTTCGTTCTTTAAGTCGGTTGGATGGGTTCTTCTTGCTTTCATTCGTTCCACTTCCACGCAAGAAAGGAATCTGGCAGGTGATAAAATCCTAAAAAGCTCCACACTGATTTATCCGTTTCTCCACCCATACAACACTGTACACAAGAGTAGGGATCCCGAACTGGATGTATGTGTAAGGCAAGAAGGAAGGGGTATGTGGGGACTAGTGGTGGATATAGGCTTCGTCCGTCCAGCCAAGCAGTCAGCCATCCTTCGTACTTGTACACATATCTATAGATTTTCTTTATTGAGTTGCTATTAGATCCGTATTAATTCCGCTTGTTGAGCACACCTAGTCAAGCGGAAGTGGAAGGAAGCTGAAGGAACGAAAAGTATGAAAAGTATGGAATGGAACCGAGCCAATAACATAACTACAAATCTAGCATCCCATCCCAGATACGAGGAGTAAGCAGCCTGTTTCATTTCGTGTAAATTTCATGGAATTACGTACTTGCTCGAGGAAAAAATGTCTACTTACGTATACATGCTTCACCACCACCACCAACATGTAGATATGCGCCACTATTATTGGCACTATTGGCAGCGTACGTGAGACTTTCTCCCATTTTTTTCAATCGAAATAAGAGTAGAAAACGACCTGGCAATTTCGTTGGAATTCTAAAATCTCTGTTAGTACTTTCACTGAGGCTGAGTCTCCCTATCGTTCTCTCTCTCTTCAATGCTGATATAGTTCCCTACTTCCTTCAGCTCCAACAAGATAAACATATTGAGCCATTCTCTTTAAAATGGAATGGAAGTACCTGTGGAAGCGGAAAATTTTTCGGCAATAATACTCGCATAGTAAGTGGAGTGAACTTTAAGAAGGTAACATTGCAAAATTACTTTGAAACTTCTTGCTCTCTCATCGGGAAAGAGTCGTGAGTCAGGTTTTGATACATCTTACTATATTTTCTATTTTGTGGAATCCGCCAAGTCTAATTTAATTTTTCTCAAAGCATAATAAGACTTGTTAATGAAGAGCAGGAGATAATTCGAGTTTGATTTCCTGAGGAAAGCCACTGGAGAATATGTAGATTCGATTTTGATGAAAGTTGTGATAAAGATTTCGGTGGAGAGGTTCTCTCTCTCTAGCAAAAGTTGTGTGCATATATCCATGAGCAGACAGAGACAGAGTCAGGAGTGATTTTAATTTGTTAAGTGGGTGGGTATAGCGAGATCTTGTTTTGTATCCATTGCACATCATAACTCATTCACATAATTCCCTTGATGATGATCAAGCACGAAAATGATAAAGAAATAGTGAGAGAAAGAGGCAAAATGTAGATGTTTCTAGTAGTAGTATGTATGCAGATTTATTTCCCAGAGATTCCTTTCCTTCTTTCCTCCACAAAGATGTTTTGAAATGGAGATTGAGTTGAAGACGGATGGATGAAATTATTAGCATCCAATTCAATATGTTACCTCTGTATGAAAACATTTTATATTGTGCATCTCATGCGGCACACGTACCTTTGCATATCAAGTACGCATCGATCTGTCTTCAGGATGAAACTTGAAAACGAGAAAAAAGAGAAGATGTATAAGAAATAAACTTGTCTGTCTTCCTCGCTCCATGTCTAATGAATATCCTAATCTAATACAATCTGTGACGACGATGACTCCAGTCTCCTCTAAACTGCCTTGTCTGAATTACAACTTGTTCAACTTTTTATCCTCACTTGTCTTCCATTTTCCATTCCCATTCCTTTCTTCTCTTCACTAAGCTCACAATTTTCACTAACCCTCTCGTTGTTAGCAGCTCACTCTCCCGTCCTTCTACGTTTTCCCCATCAACCAGAGTGAAATTCAAAGGAGCCACATATACACAAGAAATATACATATATAGACACACACACACACTCATCTCAGTTTACAGACTTTTCCTTTCTCCTTCTTCAGAAACACACATACTATTACTACCATATATTAGTTAAACTACACGTATGTGTTTCCAGAAACGAAAAGATGAAGGAAAAATGAACGACTGGATATCCATTTCTGTTTCTTAAGAAAATGTGAATGAGTGGCAGTGGCAGCAGAGAAAGCAACTTTCCTGACGCCTTTTTTCTGATTGAGATTCTCATGTAAAATCTTTTTGTTTCTCCTCTTTTATCTCGTGCTGCTCGTGGAACGAAAGGAAAAAAAGTGAAAAAATATTCATTTCTCCTTCTCTCTCTCTCTCATCCATTCTCAAAGATATACTTGTGTAAATGAAAAGGAAAGAGAGAAGAGTGTATGTTTAATACGGGAATGTATGCGAAGATTGGCTTGGCGTGGCTGGCATATATCGAGATCATGCATCATATTTATATTAGTTTGTGAGCAATGAGCATAATATAGGCTGTCTTAGTTGGATAGAAATGATGAAGGCATAAAAATGAGAAGAAAGGGCAATAATATATTCACAACAGCAAATTTCTCAATGTTTTTCATTCTGCTCAGGCAGGAGCGGAGAAAGCTGCTGGCTGTGCTGCGACATTCATTTCATTTCATTTTCCCCTTTTTCTTTTCTGTTGTGTTGCCCTCGCTAATATTTTTATAGCTATGCAAATTCGATGAAAATTCATCATAAAAATTTGGTGTTTATGTATGTTGACGTATGTTGTGCATGCACTCCAAAAGAGTAAAGGAAACAGTAGGTGTACGTATAGCTATACCTTCAAAACTCTTGTATATAATGTGTTCTATCTGGCAGCAGCACACTACAGAGAAATTTCTTGCTTAATTTGATATTTAAAATTTAATACTCACATACCAAAAGACTCCTGCTGATACTTTTGTTACTGTTTCCTTTTTTCTTTTGCTTGACTGACTGACTCACACCATGCTCCATGCTGCTCAACATAGGGAAAAACGCGTAAACCGTTTTGATGGAGAAACGAGTTCTTCGCCTAATACTCCCTACCTCGAATCTAGACGCAAAAAGAAATTTCAGAGTTTGTTTGGACTACATATTATAGAGTATACTACAGTTTTTGATAGTGTTACGTGCAGCCGAGACTCCTGCTCCATTTAAATCAGTAAAGGTAGAGCTAGAAAAGAGTGCATGTAGATATTATGTGTACAGTTTAGTGAAAGCTCGTGTGCTCACTGAAACACTGATGCTCCCGCTGATAACTAATAATGCTTTCCTGGAACCTCTCCCGTCTTCTTCTTCTTCATCTCTAATGTATTCTAGTAATGAAATGAATGGAAATTTGTACAATGGCTTTCGTAGTGGTGCGAAAGAAACAAAAGTGTTGTTGAGGAGAAGAGTTGTGAGATCATAGCAAGTGCTTTTTGTACACATCTCATGCTTCAGCTACGCTACATGCGTACAAAATTGTAGTCGAGTTATATATTGTATACAAGTGGTATACATATGTATACTACATAACGTCTAAATGAGATTTTGATTTACTCTTGCAAATTGAAGTTAGCATTACATTACAACTCCACTTTTGAGCTCCACATTTTGCGAGTCTAGTGATTATTAGCAGTAGCAACTTTTCACATCGGCTCTCTCATCCTGAAACGTAGAGTGAGAAAGTGAACTTTGTTAGTCCGCATCAGCATCCTCCCATCATCATTATTATTACCATCATCAGTGTATCACCTACACAAACTTTTATGCATATATTATGATGTGCCGGAAGCTAGTTACACACTCCTCTAACTGTAAATAAAGAATCACAACACAACCTTCCCTTTCTCTCACTCTCTCGGCTCATCCATCGTGGAAGCGTAGCACTCATCTGACTTTTCCTCCCTGACTTCATCTCATCCTCTGTTGCTTTCTTTACTTGCTCCCTCAGGCAGTGCAATTTTCATACAAAATTAATTCACAAAAAGTGAGGATTGCTGTCACGAATGAAATGAAGTGAAGAGATACACAACATCCGTTGGTCCGTACACCTTTGTCAGAGCTCATCTTCTTCTCATCTCTCGCTCACTATTGTACGTGTCATGTTGCACAAGCATATATACTATATATAGGATGTATTAATAGCTATATGTAGATTCTAGCGAAAGGAAATGGCTTAGCGGCATATAGATATAGGTGGTAGCGTGGCGAGGAGAAGAGTAATTTGTATATGAGCACCGTGCACGGTCTTACAGCTGGAGGATTATGATTATCAAATAGCAATATCATATCCTGAGACAAGATAGTGCACTGAAGGGATTAGCTGGTGATGAGAGTGTTCTCACCAAAACAATAGCAACTAAACGAGCAGAGGTTTCGGTTTCGTACATTTTTCAGAATGGCTGTGCCGTCTCTCTGTTCATGTTCATGCACACCCACCAATTCATTCCTGCCAACAACAAAAACCTACAGCAATAAAATCCCCGTGTTTATTATCTGCATGTTAGGTTACGATAGGTATTATTAGCATGCATGCACACAATGGCATGTGTCATGCACTCATGCAGCGAGAGAGCCAGATACGATGAAATGCTACGCACAATTTGCCACCACAATCACTCGCGAGGACAGAGTTTATGGATAAGAATCGGAAATTTGAGTTTGGGGCTTTGTGTTTTATTTCACATAACAAAATTGACTCGCAATCGCTTTGCCAAGTGTAAATACAAGTGATCTGTAACGTTGTTGTCTCACTGCTTTGCTTACATATATAATTTTCTGTCATGCGATTTTATTATTTTGTTGGCTATGGGTTGGGTTTGAGTTGCTGGGTAGAGCATGAGTGAGTTAATTGAAAAGAGGAGGTTGGTTGGTACGCAAGACCAGGTTCTGGTCTGGTTCTGCTCGAAAATGGTTCCTGGAGATGCATTCATAAATAACCAGTTTTTAATTTCTCCCAAATTCAAAGCAGGGATCCAGGTAGGCTCCATATATACATTTATTGGTTTGAGTAAAAGGGAAAGCGGAGAAATGCTATGTAACTGAGCGCTAGCTATATATATATTATATTATTTTCAAGTGGTTAGCAGCAGATAATGTTAAATGGAGCCCAGCAGAAAAGTACATTTCTGGCGTGTATCGACAATACACAAGTAAAAGCAGATGAAATTCGGAAGGAATCCCAATCAGTTCAGAATTTTGATGTGAAAGTGAAATACGATGCGGTTTCAAGTGCATTTTATTATTCCGTACAGGAAACAGACACGGAACGATCATCATTGATCGCTGTTCTACTCGTCACCATATTATTCCTGTCTTCCGTCGACAAATATAAACGAGTCCACATAACTTTTAGTTGAAGGAGGATCATCATGATGGAGTCGATGGGGAAATTGAACAATTGACTCACACACAAAATCATTTGAATTCGTGTACGTTTCTCCCAAAACACGCTTCTATTTATACCAAACTAGTTTGAGCCTGTGTGCCTGTTTTTCGCAGATGCATGCATGCTCATCGTTATGAATGTATCATATATAGAATATTATGTGTGGGATCAACACATCCATGTACTCTTTCCTTATTTATCCTTCTCTCAAACTCACGTAGGATAACAATTTCTGCGAATGATGGCCACATATATTTGCGCAGCGAGAGGTAGAGCGAAACCAGAGAAACCCAAAGCGTGCACATCACATTATCACTGTTACTCTACATACTGATCATTGTGATTATAAGAAGATGATAGCCAGTCGCTTCACCGTTCTTCCCCAGAACATATGGCTGGATTTCACTTGAAGTCGTATTGTAATATGGGTTCAAATTCTTGAAAGAGATGTGTGTAGTAGAGACGCATCACCAAGTTTGTATCAATACTTTTAGAAAAAGAGATGCAATATGATGGATTTGTGTTGTACGTACGTTGTACTTCTATTTATGCATGCATACCTCACCATTACATAGTTCTGCTTGGTTGACCTGGTTTGAATTTCTCATCTCATCATTTCATTCTCATTTCCAGTTTGCATGCCAGACTCTCTCCGGAGAGGAATACTGATATCACAGAAAGGTAGAAGAACAGAAAAAGGATGCATGTTTGAAAAGCGGAATTGTGGATAGCTGTTGTAGATACATAATTCAGCCAGGCCTATAGTGAAAACTATAAGGCTTCGTTATATATTACGCAGGGAGGAAAATAAATTGCGGTATCAGGTCACGATTCCTGGGATAAAGTTTCACTTTTCTGACATAATTGTGTAAAACAATATTGAGCACAAAACGCCTACTAGTACGATACCTTATCTTACTCAAGCATGGAGGTATGCATGATGGAAAAAATATGCATGAGAAATGTGTGAGCTTTTCTGCAGAAACACAAACACACACATATACTCTCTCTCCGCTTCGGGTCTCTCCTAAAATAATATTTTTGTTTCAAGAGAGCCGATGCTGATCACGGAAAACTGGAATCTATCTTTTTCTCATTCTCCTTTTTTGCCATCAACATCAACTATACTAAGAAACTCCATAAGGTCGTGGTTGGTTTGGATGGAGGGTTCCGGCCAACTATATAATATGCTTTCTTGTTTTTCCGCGAGGTAAATTAATTTTGACAAAAATCTCAACTTACTTCACGCCAGCCAATCTATCATCCGTTGAAGCTAGTCTAAGATTTATTGGTGACAAGAGTTTATAAACAACCACTGAGGAAGAAAAGCACGAGGCAAGCGAACCAATTCAACAACACAACGAGCTAGGAAAACGTTAATAGTTGTATCCTCTTAAAACTTAAAACCATGAAAGCACCATCAGGCTTATTTCGATTAGAACGTGCGTGGAACTTGGTGTGCTTATAAAATGAGTACAGCATTCTCTCTGGCATGGTGGTGCTATTCAAAAAATTGAAGATTGCATCAACATGGCAGGGGTATGAAGAGGAGTAGGGTTGCTGAGACTGAACTGAACGCATATTATAGATAGGTAGGTACATGCATTCCAAAGTAATTGAAGTATAATGTCGGTTTTTTGTGCTCCCACCATTTCTTACCCTTCTCCTTGTTGTGGAAGAGGAGAAAGGAAAGTAAATCAAGATGTGGAAAAAATATATGCTTACGTGGGATGCCTTTGTGTGTGTGTGTAGATATGTATGTACATTCCTCATTTTCTTTACGCCTTTCACTTCCCCAATACAGCAGCTCTTCTTTTCTTCTCACTCTTGTTATTCCTCCTCCTGCCTGGGTAGTTAGAGTATTAAGTGAGGAGAAAGTTGAAAGTTTTTCCATGGGAATTTGGCTGGTTGAGTGAGCGGAGAAAAGGAGAGAGGGAACAACTTCTTGAAAATGAAATGCCATTTGGTCTAATTAGTGGAGATTGGGAGAGCTGGCTGAGTGATGTTCCAAGAGGGGACTCGTGGTTGTTAGCTCCTCAAAAATTATATAAAAGAGAGGAGGATAGACGACAAGGATATGAGGGGCAATTACACATTAAGAGCTCCTAATGCCGCTTTTTACTTTATTTTCTTCATCTTTTTCTTTTACTGCTCTACACTCGTCTTCCATCCCAACTCCCTTTTACGCATACATACATATATACACTTCTTCTTCCTGTACATAACTTTACACACCTATATCATCAACTACATATATATCCAGTCGGGGAGGAAATGCTCTCAAAATATTTTATGCTCGCCACTAAAGTAATGGAAGCAGTTGATTACAGTAGTCAGCTTTTTTACGATGATATCAACTCCCCACATTATATAGGATAAATAAAAATGTTTTACCTCTTGAAATTACTTTATCAAACTAAAAAAGTAGGAATGACAGGGGACAGACGTACAATCTCACGAACAATAAAGGTTTTTTGATGGTTTCCTTCATATTATTATTATGACGATGATTTTTGCCAATGATGACAAAAGTCAGCAACTGTATAATATCTAGCACTCCTCCGTTGGCTTTGCACAACCCTCTCTGATCCCAACCTTTTCTACTTCTGAAAAGCGACCACCCGTTCACTGCTTTAAAGCAGCATCAACTATCCACTACCACCACCACCACGTTTGGAGAAAGCGCTGACCCTTTGAACCTTTTAAAAATCCATTATCCTGAAAAAACAGTATGTCTTTGAGTTAAAAACAGCACTTTCACTTATTATATAATGCTTAATGGACAACTGATTTCATTAAAAGTACATTTGAGAAGCTCTTCCTCATCACATCAAACATTTGAGAGTCAGAGACGAAAAATGACAGAGAGCTTGGAATTCTTGGAATTCCTACTACTAAATCTTTTAGAAATTTTGATGGCGTGTCATCTTACATGCATCAGATTCAGATGAATTAAAAGGAGACATTTCATTGTTATCCTGTGAACAAGATGAGCTTATGTATATCGGCTACATTGCGAATAGAACAAAGGATGGGTTTTTTTTGTATTTTGGGGAAAGTGGCAGCGGTTTGCTGATAATATGCTGGGATGAGATGTGATGCTATTCATGAAGATGATGATGCGGAGCAATACAATGCAAATATGCTGAAAAATTCCTTGTTGCTAGCTGAGCTATATGGAGAGGAAGCGGTAGTCACCTGGTTTTCAAAGGCTCATTTCCCACAAACACCATCCAATATGCATGACAAGGAGAGATGGTTTTAAAGCATATGTGTGGTTGTTTTCATCTCTCTCTCTCACAAGATCTATATCATATTTAGTTGCTTCTCATGATGCTTCCGAAGCGTAGTGATAAGCCTCCGTTATATAATGCACATTGTATTAGTACCATTATAAATAAGAAAGAAGCACTTTTTTAAGTTGGAGGAACATGGGAGCGCAAGTACATGTATTATATGGCTCTCTCAGTTCAAAGGTTGTCTACACTTTCGCTCTTACGATACGAGCCTTTACTTTGCTTTACTTTAGTTACTTACACAGGGCTTAAGTTGTGTTTGTGAACTGAGCTGAACTGAAAAAAGAGATAAACTGGATGGATGCTCGTTCAGCTTGTAACAAGTTCATCCATTTCTTCCACAATCCGTATAATAATGTTCATACATAACTTTCTATGTAGGAGAGAGAAGGAAGGGATGGAAGAAGAGGAGCGAGCGGTGTAATATTTGACAATAATACATGCATACATACATTACACGATATTACTATTATATATCCAGCTAACTTTCAACTCTTGAGGAGCCTATGACTCTGAGCGTCGGAGGAGTGAATGTAAGCATATTTAGTAGAAAGCGGGAGATGAATGAATGAATGGATAGTGCTTGTCTTGCTTGCTTGCTTTTTAGTTTTAGAAAATGGAATATCCCTTCTTTTTAAAAGTGAGGGAAAGAAAGAAGAGGCAAGCGAAACAAGAAGTGAAGACCTCTCTCGTCTTCTCCTCTTGCTCTATGAATTATGCATTAAAAACGAGCTCTTACATTAATGTTGAGTGCAGAGAGAAGTGATGTCGTTTCACAAAAGTACATTCTCGCCCTCTCTCTCTCTGCCTGATATCATTGCAAAGTGTATCATAGTTAATACATACCACTACATAATATCTACCTATTTGATGCATGGCAAACCAGATTTCTATGTTTATAGAGACACAGACACGAGAAAAAACTGAGATTCAAAACGTTCCTTTTTTTACTTCTGTGCTCATTTCCACTTGGTCCATATTGTACCACATCATCAGCATATATGTATATCATCTTCGCTATAGAAATGCATATATGTGCCCGGCTACCACCCTTTCCTACATTATCGCAAGGAAATAATGTACACATAATGTCACTCTGCCGTACACAACAGTTGTGAAATTTTACGTAATAATAATGATATCTGTCGCGCCTCTTCTATCTGTTGTGGAAACAGGCTGAGAATTGTTAAAAAACACGCATGGTGGTGATCCTACTCCTACTAAAAGAACATTCATGTATGCATGCCTGCATTTCGTATGCGTACTTATACAACTTCTCCCACACATTTACTCACACATACGAAATCCTTAACTGGAAATGAATCTGGAGTCCAGAAATCCAGACAGAGAACCATTTTTTTAGACCATGTGTATTGTATATTACGTTGCACTACCAGAAGTTGAAATGAATGTACTTCGCATTACGATACATGTGTAACTGAGCTATATAATATGCAGATAGTTTCCCCCCTAGTTAAAGACACCACTACAATTTTACTCCAACGCATATATTCTCTAAGTGTAGTATATTATTCTGAGCTTGCATACATGCATGCATAAAATAGTTCTCCCTCACTCGTTTTCCGAGATTTTCACCAGAAAATCCTTGTAAGCAAAGCCAAACAGCCTTGGAATGAATTCACACGTACAAATTCTCCAATACTATATATACATAAAAGGAAGCGTTCCAGTCCGCTCCGTCAACTTCCCACTTTTTTATACGATATGTGTGTATTTCAACGCACTATTTTTTTATTGTGGGGCTGGGTTTTTGTGGTCGACTGGTTTTGCCCATCTTTTTTTTTGTGTCTTGAGCAAGTTAAGCCATATGGATTGGGCTAATGTGCATTAGCTTGGTTAAGTCGTGGATAATGCTATTTTACTTCTCAGGAGAAATACATACACAAAAGCCTGTAATGCGAAACAAGGATTGAAGCAGTGCAAGCAAGCCGTTTTGGGAGTGAAGCCGTATAATGACAGTCTTATTCTGCAGCACAGAGAGAAAAACCATTTTCCAACATTCAACATGCATTTCTGTAATACATGGGACAGTTGTCTCAGCTCTCGGCGTGTTAGTCCTTTCTCAAGATTCGTATTATGTATCAGAAAAGTCATCAAAAGGCAGTCAAGGGAAAGAAGACAGACTAGTTTTTTTAGGGAAGCTTAGTAGCTGCTACTCTATACCTATTTGCATAGTGTGCAAAACACTTATTTTAACAAGGTTCTGGGGCTGCCGTTGATTTTTCTTGTTTGTGTGACAAGAAAATAAGTTTTGTTGAAGAGCTTTGTTTTTATTTCAATCACAGATCTATTATTTTTCTTTGTGCTCCTCGCCTCTTTATGTAAGCTCCCCATGTAAAAGTGTCTGGCGTCTTGGAGTGCAAAGGAGGGAATTTACATTCATAAATAACCATGTTGGGGACGTAATGCAGCAGTGGTGGTTGCGTTGAAGCCTTATTTCAGTGGTTTTAATTGACCGTTAAAATGGATTACATATTCCCCTGTCTGTGCTCCAGCACTCCTTCTCAAATCCTTTTTTCCATAATCGATAGCTCTTCTGGGAGTTATTCTTGATGAATGAACTTGCAGGATTGCTACTCCGTGTATGCTCACCACCACCACATTACTTTTCTTGTTTCTCATGGAAAAAGGAACAAATAAGCTATTTGCTTTTCAGATGACTTCAGATGGGACTCTTTTCATTTTTCTTGGCAACAAGGCCTACTCCCATACAAATTGGGCGTACAACACTCAAACAACTCTCAACCTTTTCTTTGACACTAACACGACTTTAAACGAGGAAAAATACTGAGTAGTAGTAGTAGTAGTAGATGCCATTTCCAAAAGCGTGTGTTCCTCTTCTCTTCTACTCAATTTTTCCAAGATATTATTGGCATTTGGCAAGAAGACTAGCAGCAAGTAGTAGTAGTAGCAATGTTGGATGGATGCTCAGCATAGTGCTATGAATATTACAGCTTTTTATTACCGAATTACCATCTGGATTCTCCAGAGAGAATCGAAGAACACACGCATAGAAAACGTTTTAATGTACTTTATACCGACGTGCATCTGTACATGAAAATATGAGAAGCATTATGAAAAAGGCAACTCGCGTATTTAAGGTTTCACGTCACCCTTTGCCCTATATAATGACTAGGGAGCAGGGTGGTACGCATGGGAATATATAACAAGAGAAGCACCACACACCAGTTCAAAAATGTCCTGCTGTCTATGTATTTCTCGAGAAAAAAAAATATTATAGATTCATATCAATACTGACGAGCAGGGGATGATAGAGTTACGTACATTTTTGACAATATTTCAGGAGAACAACGATAACTGACTAACTTATTTTAACTTTACTGCATATTGCTAAATCAAATTATTTCGGTTCTCCATTTAATCTGCATGCAGAGCTTGTATGCCCCCCTCATGCCATACTTGTCTCATTTTCTGCTCCTATCCATTCCAATACACGATTTACAAGAGCGTTAGCATTAAAACTTACGAGACATTACTTTTGCCTCCTATTTATTCAAACATTATAGGTAGTTTTGTAGCTTCTTTAAAAGTTTGTGGAGCTATACAAGCGACTCTGGAGATTATGTCCAATAATCGAATCAAGTCTTCTGTGAAAATGTGTCTCATTAATTTTTTTCTATTACTCCGCTTCCGCTCAAGCTCATCAATACGGGGCTAAGTTTATTTCCATTAGTAGTCATCTTGACAGAGCTGGTTATTACATTGCCAACAGTTGAAAATTGAGAGAAAGGTGAAGGGAACAAAGGGACTTTAGAAACAAAGAGCAACCTCTGCCGTTACCAACATTGCCATCATCTTCCGCTCTTAATGCTCAACGCAGCCCTGCTTTTCCAATCCTTTCTTGAATCTGTCTAGAGCAAAGTCCTTTTTTTCTATTATTTCTCTCGTTTTCATCTCTACAAAAAAACTGTTTTCGCCTCTTGTTCTCCTTCTTTTAATTTCCTCAACCTCCTAAAATTTCTCTTTTTAAGGTAGTGGCAGGAGAGAGAGGGAGAGGAAAAGCCAGACTTTTCTTGTTGAAGAACAAAAATTTCTTGCAACTACACAGAAAGTGGAAAAAAGAGAAGAAAAGAGTGAAGGAGTTTAGAAATTAGGAGCAGACGAAGAAGGAGAGATAAGTTATGTGCGGGAGTAGCGAAAGATTTAGAGAACAATCAAAGAAAAACAGATTTTGGGTACATATGGATGTTACAAGCTACACATATATTATATACATGCATGTGGGGTTGGAGAGAGACTGATGAGGAGGAGAGTGCGAAAGGAGAGCGAGAAACAGAGACAGTACAAAATGTTCGTAAAATGAGAAATGAAGAAATCTAAAACGTTTCTTTAAAGTGGGCGAATCTCTTATTAAAAACGTACTGGAAGAAGGAAATAAAAAACAGCAAGTAGTATCTGCTGTTTGCTATGCTCAGTTAATACACAAGACAAGTGTGGTCGTATAGGGAAAAGATTGTATTTGCCATCTTCTCCTTTCACTTTTGTATACCTATTAGGAAAACCTAGCTCTCTCTCTCTTTATGAAATGAAATGAATGTGCATAGCTCTTTTTGTCTTACACTTAATTGAGCTATGGACAAGGCGAGTATATGGTGCTTTTCTTGGTTGTTCCAACTCCACAATGCATATTGGAAGCATAACACTTATTTTTCCCTCTTCTGCCTTTCTTCTCGTGCTCCAGAGTATTTTATTTGAGAGAAAGAAATTAATTTGGAGAGGGGTCCACATTTATTTCTTTTTGTGTTTTTTCTCTCATTGTGTTTTGTAGAGGCACAGCAAAGGGTGTACCGTCACTACTACCATTAGTACATGTGTTTCTTTCTTTTTCCTCTGAAACTACAATTTGTGCATTATTACTGTCTCTCCTTTCTCCTTATTTGAAGAGAACCAAAAGTTGTTGCGGCGAAGCAAGCAACAGAACAAGATTACATTCCCTTTTCCCCATCTTTCTGATCCTCTTCTTCTACTTGAGCTTGTGTTTTCTTCAAAATACTTAATTCTCTTGTCTTATAATATGCGTATAAATACTTCGCCTTGCGAATAAAACTCGCATAGGTCATATAACAATGGCGGTGGAGGCTAGTCGTAGTAGTGGTAATCGGTGTCGTTTCTGTCTTCCACATTATACATAAATACAAGAGTCCTATGCCATTCCACTGGAAAGAACTAAGCTAGTAGTATGGAGGTGGTTGGTGGTGGTGGTGGCTCAAGGAAACTTTATGAGGCTTAATGGATTTTTCTAACCAGTAATTGTAATACATCACTTCTTAAGTGCTTTCCCGTGGTTTGTACAGACACAGTTTATACGACGCTTCATCTTCCTCCCTCGACTCTTCACCATATGCCGTGCTGGAAACACAACGCTAGCGCTGTATTATGGACAGCTTCTCTCATTCAAGAAGCATACTAATGTAGGAAAAGAGCCACCAAAAATTCCTGCTCCTGGCTCCAACAAATTCCGTATTTATGAAGTACTAAAATCAGTTTCTACGAGGAGCACTAATAGCACTGCATATCAACTAACTAACTCGTTTGCATAAAGACATTCGTCATCCTCTCCATATTAATTGCACAAGGCTTTTTCCAAGAAAGATAGTGGAATTCAATCACGGTACGATTCTCGTAATTAATTTTAGTTTTGTCAATATCAAGTGGCCAAGTGCAACTAATGCATTTTTTTCGAAAAAGAAGGTCGTATAGTAATTGCATTTACTAAAGTTTTACAAGATGAAAGACACTAATAATATGAAATGATTAGGTCAATAAGAGAAAGCATACAAGATGGAGTTTTGGAAGAAAGCATTTTCATCGTAGTTGTCAATTATCTCTCGAGTTTGTTCATGCTTTGTGACCTGATTTCAAAGGGGGTTCCCTTTGCATCATTTTTTTGGTCAGCTATCAGTCTTCCGAAAAAAGGAATCGTCTTAAGCACATAAGAAAATTAAAGTTTGACTTCCGCTCCCAGTTTACTGTCACTTTTTTACGTGACTTTGGTTTTTAGTGACGCATTACAAAAGTTGAATTTAACTTGGTTGTCCTTTCACTCTATTTTCTCTTTTATTTAGTGACTTTTCTGTGTGTCCTCACCGCTCAATACGCCCATAAATACAATGGCATTTACTTTCTCCGGGTGTGGAAGTTGAAGGAAAGGGAAAAATGTCAAGTCGAGTGAAAACAAGGAACATCCAGCCGTGTTCTTTCTTTACAGTTTATTTGAAGAGGAGAATAATGTATGGGGAATGCAAATAGACAAAAACGAAGCGGATAGCTCAGTCGCTCGTTTTCTCATGTTGAGTTCCCTTCAATTTGTTGTTGACTGTTACGCAATCTAGGATAACGCACAAAATATATACTGCTCAGTCATTTTGATGCCGTTTCCCCCAAAAAAAAAGATTGTCGTGGATCCACTGTGCCACGTTACCTTTCATCGTTTTAGTTTCCCAATAATATGATGTCATGCCACTACTGTACTGCTCAACTCCTTTTGGTAGAAAATACTCAAACGGAGAGAGAATCAGGTGTATTTATAAATATTTATTTTATACAACAGTAAACACATACGCCTGTTTTCTCTGTCCCTTTTTTCCTTCTCGAAATGTCTTGTCAGTCACTGGAAAATGTGGTGTGGTTGCCGTAAACGAGCATAAAAAAGATAAAGAAATGGCGACAAAAAGGTCGTAAAGGCATTTGTTCGCTGACTGTTATGAAAAACCGTGACATGACGAGTTACGATACGATACGAAAGTAGCTGCCTACATAAAAAATATATATGTATATAGCCAAAACCCAACACCAGCGTGTGTCTGCATGTTGGTGTTGTTGATGCAGCGGGAGTCAGTAAGGAGAAAGTCGAATTTCGAAGAAGAAAAACAAAAAGCATGTCAACATATAGTTAAAAAGAAACACATCAAAAGCAAATATTCATGCTGTAGTATGTATATACGAATTTCGATCACCAGATTGTACACTTTTTGTATCCGCTATTGCTAAATATCCAAAGTACACAGGGTTCGTTCGTACAACTCAAATTGCATTCACTCACTCAGTCACTTTTTGTTGGTCAGAATAATAAAAAACTGTATGTTTTTTTGGGGGAATGTGAAGATTTGTAAAATGGAGAAAGGCCACAGAAATTTTTATGGGTTTGTCGAGTATTTTACTACTTCCCATTACATTTGGTATGTGTGTGGCAAGACAGTCAAAATTGACGATCTTACTCTTCCAACAACCAACCAACTTCAATTTGGTCATCAGAGCTGTCTTTTTTTTGTTGTTGAGCTTGAGCGTGGAGAAATTTGTCGGATAGTTGAATCCAAAGGCGTTAATCTTTTAAGAGTGGCCTCGTTTCTATACCTTATGCTCGTTCCGCTCTATTCTTTAGTGTAGTTTTAGTCATTGTGCAGAGAAAATTTGCAAAATCCTCAGGGAGCACAAAATAGCTTTCTGAAGCTGGAAAATTTGGAAGCTTTTCCCCTTTTCCTTCTCGCGAGACAAGTAATTGAAATGATAGATAGTGCTGACTAGTGACCTATAAAAATATTTTGAGTTTAGTAAGCAAGTAGTAAGTTATCCAGATGAACAAGTGAAATAACTTTTTTCCCTGATAACTCTCGGCTTCTCCTCCGTCCTTTTACTTATCGGATCACTGGGAAAAGGTATTACGAGCCGACTTGTTCTCTCAACTGACTTGTTGGATTTACGTTGTTTTCTTCAGATGCTTAACATCAGTCCAAGCGTTAGTTTGGACAGCCAGCGCCCTATAACACATGTATCTTTGTAAGTCGTGCACGAGGAAAGAAAAAAAAGAAGAAGAAGAAGGGGCTAACAAGATGAGTTTTTCTACTTACTTGTGCTTACTATCAACGAAGGCAAAAAAAAGTTTTTTAATCGAATCAAATCAGGTCATATTTCGTTCAGGAAATCAACTTGGTTAATGGCTTGTGAAAAAGTTGTGCTTGTGCCGTTGCCAATGTATGTTATATGCAATTGAAGTTGAGACTTTTCGGCTCATTTTGTGTTAGGTTAGGTAAACATACGTACATGGAACAGGAATGCCCACTGACTGTCTGCTTCGACAAACTTAACGTCTCATTCCTTTCATGGCAGTCGAAAGCTGAGAAACAGAGAGCCATTTTCGCAATATATATGCGAGTTTCGTATACACACCAAGAAAAAAAAATTGTAGCGAGCAGTAAATAGCAAGCAATTTATGTATGAAAAGTACACACAGCAGAACAGCCCCACACATAGTTAGCCGTATGCTTTCTCCACTTTTCTATTGAAAGAAAAAGTTGGAGAAAGGGGTTTGGACAAGTTCAGCGTGTCTTTACATACATTTGAGCAGGAGGCATGCTAAGGACGGCAACTGTAGTTATCGTTAGTATCAGGTATATATATGGAAAAGAGTCTAGCCTCAAAGTTAATAGTTTGAGACCTCGTAAGAGGATATAACGCGGTGCTGTTGTGTGGAATGAATGGAGTAGGGGATAGGTGTGAATAATCTTGCTGGCATCATCTACTCTCTCTCTCTCTTTCCTTCTTTACAAAACATTGCCCATTTTGTATCGCAATGCCCAAAAGAAATCAATCTGCTTGCATGTTCCC
Organism: Orchesella cincta; assembly: GCA_001718145.1. Classification (NCBI taxonomy): domain Eukaryota; kingdom Metazoa; phylum Arthropoda; class Collembola; order Entomobryomorpha; family Orchesellidae; genus Orchesella; species Orchesella cincta. The sequence continues at coordinate 76,121 of LJIJ01000451.1, forward strand.
GTTCGTCGCTGATACTCTGGTTCTGAGAAGAGAGATTTCTTTCGTTTCTCGCGAAAAAGTAAAAGGGCAGCTCGCTTAGTGACATGGTGGCACCACTTGCTCCAATACTCAATCCCAATTGCCGACGTGAGTACAGGCAGCATCACGTTTGAACCGTAGTAAATAAGAGAAGCTGTGAGCCCGCTGTTGTGTTTGTGTTGTGTATATCTACTTACTACTACTACTAGCTCTTGCCTGCCTTTGAAAGACTTTCCTGTTTTTCTCTTTCAAGTCGTTTGAAAAAATACTACAAATCATTACATCACCTAGACGTGTTATCCATATTAAGGGAGAAACTGGGACATTTTTTCCTGGTCGAGGAAACTCTCCACTCCAGGACTCATTTCTCTGTCGACGACGCATATGCCACACTGCATATATCCGCTTAAATAAACCAAAACGCTCTTAAAGGGAGAAGAAATATAGAAAAAAAAACTTCGTTTGAAAAACTCAATTCTGCCTCTTCTCAGCCTTTCTGTCTATTTGACTTACTCAAATTTTGTTCCATTGCTTGAAGCAGTCAGAAAAAGTCCATTTGGACGTGTGCTTATAGTGAGTCTCATAAATAAGTGGATCAGTTGCAGGGTAGTTGTGGGAGCAGCTGAGAAGAAAGATGAAAAGTAGAAGCAAGTTAATTCTTGTACATTTTACATCACGTTCCACTTTGAGAACACAAGGCTTAAAGAGGAACAGGCAGCAGGGAAGAATGGAATAGTTTTCTGAAGCACAGCAACTTTTTCCTCTTGCCTCCTATAAATACGATTGTAAAAAAAGGTTACAACTTTTACATCTGTACTCACTCATGTATGCCATCATACAATGTGCAATAATATAATGTAGACACATATGCTCTCCTCCACAACCATAAGCAAGGCTCTGTCCTGAGAAATTATCTTAATGCTTGGCTGATAGGCATAAATACACATTTCTCCAACTACACAACTTTTCTATGTATGCACATACATTTGTAAAAATTGAAAGTTTCTGCATAAAACTCAACTTTCGGCTCTGGAATGGCTAAAATTTTGACTGACTGCCTGTCGGTTTCAAGTTTACTTTTGCGTTGCCAACACTGTTATTGGACTTGTGTGTCATATATCTATAATATGATACCATCAACCACTATTTGTGGACACATTCATGAAATCCATGAGCAAGCAAAACTGTCGTCCACTAAATTGCTCCACAATTTGTGTGGTTAACTCTAAAATACTCATGTACAAACTCAAATATATGTAATATGTGCTTTAGTAACGAAATATTTTCTTTGTATAAAAACACACATCCTGTTTCATAATCAAATCAGTATCACAAACATATATGTTCAACCCCATCATATATAAAAGTGTCTAAAATAATGCTTGCCCTCTGTAATATCCGCCCGTACGAATTGCTTTGCCCGTTCAACACTCTTTAATGTTTCATAGTGTTTTAGCACAAAATTTACTTTTGTAATGATGAGCAAGAATATAATAAAATTGTTGCTTTTTGGAAATATTGCATTGTGTACACGAAGCGAGAAAAGCACGAAACAAACGACTCCCAGCTTCCTGAAACTTATACTTGAAGCATGAAAAGGGAGCTGTTACCATAATATACTGTACTTTGTATATGACGGTCGGTGAATGCTTTGCTATGAGAGTATTTCTTCGTAGCCTATCACACGTCACGCATAGTTAAATGTCCGTGACTTTTTTCTTCAAGGCTTATTTTTGAAGCGTGCCATGATATGATGGTAGGACAGGCAGATGAAGGAGTAGGAAAGGAAGAATCCTGGCTTGACAGCTGCTAGCACCTCATCATTTCATCATATTCATATTCAAATACATGGAAAAATATATACATCTATCACATAACTGCGTACCTACAAACTCGAAAAGTACATATAAGCTCATGATGTGAATTGGATAAGTGTAATATCATTTCTGGAAGTAGCTCTCTATCTGACACACTTGTACACACGCACATACGAAGATGTCAGCTTAAATATGCTTGTTTTTCCTCATCTCTATATCATCGTCCTCTATTACTGCAAGTCATGCATAAATTGCCCTTTAAAAGCCCCTTCTTCGCACATTAGATGAGTGGCCATACTTTCAAGACGTTTTTCAAAGAGTAGCCTAAAGCATTCAGGCCATTTATCCTTTAAAAAATGCATTTGTTCACTTCATCTCCATTTAATGTAGCACATTAGGCACAATTTTGGATGGGAGGCTGGTGGGGAAATGCTTTTGATATTCGATACTTGGAACCATTATGTCACAAGTCACAATCATCATCAGCAGAATTATCTCCTTTTAACCTTTGACTTCTTGTTATAACCAACCATTTCTTTTCTTTAACTTGGAACTCTCAAGATGAGCAGAGCTCAACATGTTGTGTTACTTACTTTGTGAGTGGAACGCATTTACATTTTTGTACATTATGTATGCATCATCATATCAAGCATGACTCTTGTTCTTTGAGAATGTGAGTATATAAAATGATGGCACGACTAAAAGTCGAAAAGACAAAGGTTATGTGTGCTGTACGTATCTTGAAAAATGAAGGAATGCATGTCATCATGATAATTCCTTAGATACCTGCTGGCTCAACTGCTCATCAGTGAAAAGTTGCTGACTAGCGAGTAAGTTCGAACAGTAAAAGTTTTATTTTTCTTCTTCTTCTTTTGTATTTTGTTGTTGTTAACTGAAACTGAGAAAGTATGACAGGAAAGAGACAATGCGATTTAATATGGATGATGTTGCTAGCTTCCTCAAGAAAGAAGGCTTTGTAGGACAGATACATACATATATATAGGAATGTGCTTACTTTAGGTATCTATAATGGACATTTGTGTCTGTAAGCTGAGCAAACAGAATATGATACCAAGTAAAAACGGTGCGCGATGGGAAATACAAGAGTTTCATAACATGAAATGATATGATATGTAGTAGATCCTCATGTAGTCTTAATACTTTTTGCCCCTTGAATAAAATGAGCTAGTTGTGTTGTTCCTCTGTTGTCTTTCTACGAGATGAAGTAAGACGGGAGGACAATAGGGAATTGTAGGTGTACAATATAATACCATTTTGAGACGAGCTGAACGCAAAAACGTGAAACAATAGAGTTTTCTCGACGGGTTTCATGTTTCAAACAACTGTCTTGAGACATTGCAATATCATCATCACTAATAAAAATTGCATGGATTCATATTCGACTAAAATTCTTGACTGAAATAAAAAACGGGTTTCACTTTAAAATGAGAATGTTCTTCTCAAAGATCTTTGGATTAGCTGCCAAATGATTGCGAATGTATAGGTATTCATTCTGAAATTGCGCGACAAAAATATTACTTGCTACATTCATGCCCCCTATTTGTTCTGAAAAGGCTGTAAAAAACTAACCTTTAATATTGCCGTATTAGGCGTGTCTAATCTATTTATTTATTGGAGTATACAAATATATATGACTTTAAAAAGTTTTTCTATTCATCGAGATCAAGTATCATTTCCCCAGCTAGAGTTTCCCCAACAATGTCGTGACACTTTAGTGTAGGATGAATGTTATTCCCTTGTTACATCGGCAAAATCGGCATGTAGCTCATAGAATTTAACAAAAGTAAAGCCATAATTTAGAATATTTGAGTTGTAAATGTTTGTAGGCATCGTATGTGTAATGAAAATAGACATGATAATGTATACATCAACTAAATTGTAAACGAAGGCAGAGTAATGAAATGCAAACTTTTAAACTAGTTTTATCCACGCATACTTTTTTTTGGAATGGAGGAGGCATGAAGAAGATGGGTGAATGAATTGGTAGACACATTGTCGATGATTAGAGTATGTTGGAGAGTTGCATTAATTTCATGGAAAGTGCTAAGCATGCAACAGCAGCAGCCTACAACTTTTAAAAATCCTCACTTTCTGCTGACTGCACAATGGGCTTCATGGTTCAGTCTTCACCCATTTTCATATCGTTTTCCTCTTGCATAATTCATCCATAATGAATTGTGAATTAGCTTGTTGGAAAACTTCAGGAATGGGAAAAGTTTCTGTGCTGCACTGGATCATGAAGTTTATTGGACTTTCATGAAGTGAGAGTGGTAGTACTCACTTTTGCTCTGGCTGCTGCTGACTGAACGCGAGCTGAGGTGAAATTGGAACATTATTAACACCAACATCACATTCATGTATGCACACTTTGGTTACTTAGATGAGAAACAAGGCGCCGGGGTAGTGGGTACGTACGCATTAGGGTTCCCAACATTTACTCATCTTATGGTCACTTCATCTGACTAATTAGTATTTTTACGCGATAAATTATCCAACAAGACTTCTTTCAAAAAGCTTCACATAAAAAATTCTACCAGATGCGCAATTCGTTATTTTTTGCGAGATCTATTTAGCTTTCCAAATGAATCTGTCAGAAGTAAATAATATAATAATACTAATCTCAAACTACCTATGTTATTTAGAACTAGGGCAATCACTATATATATAAGAACAGCAACTATATAATATCAGAGCAAAAAGTTTTACAAATGGGATGGACATTAAGACTAACAGCATTAAAGAAAGGCGAGTTGCATTTTAATTAAAAGTTGAAAAGAAGCGCTGTTGACAGATAAGAGCCATGCAGCCATATAAAATGAAATTAAGAGCAAAATTGTTCCTCCCTCAAAAAAGGGTGATCATCATAATAATATTATAATAAAGATATACTAGACAGGCAAATTACTGAAAGATGTTCATTAAACATTATTATAAAGAGATGGCTTGATGTGGAGAATGGTTGCGCACACAGACTAATCTCATTATCACGCTGAAATCATAACAATTTAAGCTTTCATAATAATAATGCGCTGTTTCACTCCTATCGTATTGGTTTTGGAACTAATGTTGGCTGTAATTTTGGTCATCCATATTTCACGACTTCATATGCATTTTTCAGAGGATAAAAATATGATGGAGTGCTAGGCGGATTTTTAAAGCGAGATGAGATCACAAAGTAAGTAAATGTTGAAAACACGATCATAAAAGTCATTGGTATCTAGTGAGTTGACTGAAAGTATGCAAACTCAATAAATTTTCGACTACTCACACAGTTAAAAATGAAAACAGAGATAAAGACAATGATACATTCATGATCATGATCATAACATGTCTATATTATGCAATATGCATCAGTTGTGAGCACTTTTAAAAGCTGGAAAGTGGAGGCAACTCCTCGTCAGTGGTAGCAAGTTGGTAGCGACGTTAATAGGCATATCAAATGCAGTTTTAGAAAGGAAGAGAGAATGAGACGGAAAGAGAGATGGGCATTAAAAGGAGCTTATATGGATATTAACCAGATGCGTAGCAGAGTAAAGTATGCGTAGGTACACACATAAGTGATTGAGGCAGAAAGCAGAGAGAGAGAGAGACCACACAAAACATGCCTTGGTGTGTTCATGTGGTGGTATGGCCGAAGGCAGTTTCCAGCAGCAGGAGTAAATAGGTAGGAGGGACCAAGAGTGCGGAACGGTGACTTTTCAGTCATTCAACCGGACTGTATATCCACGTTGAGTCGTTGGGCTCTAGAAGTATCTGCCGCCTAATGACTTACGTCCGATTGTTCTATGGTGGCATACGTTATTTGTTCGGTTGTGTACGAGTCAGAGTAAAGTGATTGTGGCTTGTGGCGGGAGAAGAGCTCAGCAGCAAAAGTGTGTGAGACGAGAGACGAGAAGTGCTCGAAAATGGGAAAAATTCGCTGGATCCTCTGCACTTGAATGCGTTAGTTGGGCTCTATTGATGACACGGTTGAATGTAATACAGAAACACATAAAGCTCATCATCAGCTTACATGGAAGTGGCAACTAGCTGCAAATATCTTGCACGAAAATCTCTTACTCACAGAGCAATAGCGCCTTCCTTCTAAACAAACTCATTCCAAAAACCCCTTTTGATAATAATATTATCACTCATTCAGTGCAAAAAAAAACTGTTTTAATCTCCTCTTTTTTCCTCTTAACTAGAACTGAGTGGGTAACAAGCAGAACAACCTCGAGCAGATACTTTATTGAATGAAGCTAACTGTGAAAAGTATTCTTCTTTGCTCGCTGCAATTCCTTTGCCAAGTAAATTCCGTTCCGGCTTCATCACTGCCTCAGATTGAGCCGACAGAGATTCACTTGATGTTATTGCTTATGCAAACAATACCTAATATATTATGAACTGATTTGGGATATCAGTACTGCATTGCCACTAAGGAAGTTCGCCATCGATTTAAAGACAGTGTCACACTGTTATCTACGGTAGCCTTCATCTTAATGGATCATCTACTTTTCGTGACTCGTCAGAGTCAACTTGTTCTCTCGATCTTTTTCAAATGTCATCTTTAAGATCTCTGGACATTCTTGAGAAAGAGGGAAAAGATGAGATGGAACATATAGCAGAGAGAGAGAGAAAGAGTTGTAAAAGTAGTTGTGAATTGTACACAAAAATCCAAGGGAAGCAATTATTGGAACCGAAGTGGTGGAATGTGTACCACTATTCATGTCATATGAATTTCTGGTATTGTCGAGCAACTAAATCCACACTGGAATGAAATTCTTCGTTCGCTATGAAAACTTCTTTGTTTATTCATCGAGCCAGCCTACCACTCTTCTCGAAACTTTTTGCCTAAGCAGTCATCGGAGTAGTTGCACCTCAACAATCCACCACACGAATAAGAAAAAGCCTTGAGCGTATACTCTTACTAAGACTACTCATCCTCATGCAATGGTGGTTATATTTGTGTATTTGCTTTCGGTCCCTGTTAAAATGACGATAATGATGACGATTAGAAATGAAGACAGAGAGCTGATGAGATGTGCGGAGATGATGATAATGAGTCAAGATTAGATTGCGTTTGAGCTCTGTTTGCTTTTCTTTACTTTGGCAAGTTAAGTAAAGCAGGCACACACATCAATTTTCCTCTTTTCTTCATCTTTCTTTCTCCTTCGGAGCGCATACTATACACAAGTATAAGTAGCGCTTAATTTCTCATCCCCGCCACGCATGTAACTCTGCATTCTATTTCAGCCAGCACTTATTCCATGCAGCGGATGTAACTATATGTCTAGTAGCATGGTCTCTACAGTAGTTGGCATGTCGAAACAAGGTATAAAAAGGAACCATCTCTTATATACGTGACACACGCACGGGAACATAATTAGCCGGGAAGCAGACTTACAAAATCCAAGATTTTCTTTCTAATGTTTTTCAGCTCTGTCAGGATTTATGTATTGTTTGGTCTGTGAATCAGCAAAGGATTTGGCATCGCATGGAGTATATTCCGGTGGAGGAATGTTGAAGGCATAAGTGATACATAAGCACACAAGGTGATGGCTTTAGGATCACCTGTTTGTTTACTGTGCAGTAATTAAAAAAGTTTATAGTTACCTATGCTAATTTTAATTGAAGTATGCTTCGAGTCTACCCCTACTACAACTTCACAATGCGTACTACCACTACTACTTTATATGTAGCTCTTGCTACTACTAAGTAAGTCAATTTCGCTCCCCTTAAAACTGAAAGCTAAAGAAGTGTTTTTTGTAGTAATTCCAATAAAATGGATAGTAAGGAAGGAAGTTGAGAGCATCTAGCAAAGGCAAATGAGGAATCGAAAGAGAGTAAAAGATAGAGTGGATGGATGACAATAAACTGTCGGCTCACTTAACTCACTAGTCTTAATGAGCATTGTTAGAACGGTAAGAACAGAGCATGCATCCTCAAACCTTTTCTCTCTAGCTCTTTTTTTGAGCCAACTTTTGTTGATTAAGTGAATAATAATGATGTTGATGGAGGGTTAAATGAAAGAGTATAACAGGCGAGATCGAGATTTTGTTTGTCATTTGAGAAACCAAATTGTGAGGATTCAGGGCTCTTGTGAATACCATTGTTTCTCTACTGAGCCCTTCCTCCTTTTTGGTCTCGACGGCGCGTTCCACTCGTCATTCTGATAGAAATTGAATTGTATTACAAGTTCTACTTTAAATTAATTTACTAACGCGGTAGGGAAATGACAGCTTATCATATTTCAAATTTTTATTCACCCAGAACATTAATTAGCATGCATTATGAATATGGTCCGGCGCTGGGGCGGCTTGCTGACCATTACTCGACAGACTCAAATTAAAGATTGTAGATAGTCAACACAATTTTCCTTAATTTAGGTGTTGTTTACGCAAGGAAAAAAGGAGCGTATAGTGGTTCCCACATGAAAGAATGAGATAAGCATATAGTCCCGTTGAGTTTTGGGGAATAAAAGGATACATACAATAATATTTAATTACTGTTATGGCAGATTGGGTTGGAGAGAGAGAGAAAGAGAAGTTGGAGTAAGTACAGTCATTGCGAGAGCTGCGTATAAAAGTTAAGACATGTGTGTCTCCGGGTAACCTTGGGTACATCATCTCTATATCGTGACATGTTGTGAGCCGCCTTGTTTAGCGGTGTTCAGGCTCCAAATGACATCCAGGACCATTCTGAAAAAATTAGAAGGTTATTGTTCCCACCTACTGCCATAATTTGTTATTGGTATTTTCCGTAGTATTACAGAGTGTGAAGTGTGGCTGTCTGGCTAACTGGTCAAGAACAGACATCGCACATTTTCCCGCTTTTTTCGAATAAAGGGATAGCGCATACAGTGTAAGGAGTGAGATGAGAACAAGCCGTTTTTGTGCAGGCAATGCTCGAGCGAAAACAGTTTTTTTGTGTGCTCAGGTGCTGTTTTCTCTCTCATTCTCATATCTATATTACAGCAACTTATCTTGTCGCTTTTATTTCCCTCTTCCTCCTGCCTCCGTTCCTCATACTCAAATTACACGATCACATTGTGAAATTCGAAGCGAATAAGCCGTAACCCACAAAGTGGTCAGCAAAGAACAAGTGTACATAAAGGAAAGTTCCGTACGGCTACTATACTCATACAATACCGTAAGGCTATGTTTGCTCACTGCAGTCGTTAGTCTGATCCGTGGAATTAGTATTGCTGCGAAGGAAAATACCTACATCAAATTTCAGCAGAAGCAAAGAGACCAACTTTAAGCTCGTGCTGAACGTTTTGATATCCGGATATCATAATATAGAGTAGAGGTATACATGGAAGCGGCTCCATATCACACCGAAGGAAATAGATTGTTTCAGGAAAAACATGAAGAGAGCAACTGCTGATGGGAGCAATAATCGTAATAACAAGCAATGGTGAGCACTTTTCTTGACTCCAATTGGGCATCTAAAGCGTAAATTTCTTTTAGAGAATAATAACACTAATCCAACTTGTAACTTGGAATATTATTGACAATATATAGGAAAGTTATATTGCAGTAGTTCACCATGACTTGGCTGTTACTTCGGTACTGCTGCCCTTTTTCACCCTTTTCTTCCTTCCATCAAATCATCATATCATTTATGGTCACGTTAACCCCCCTTTTTTTTACTCCGCTCCTATACTCGTGCCCTTCTGCACCGAAACCGATAACGGAGGGCAGTCATAAAAGGCTGGCAGTATGTGCGTATCGTTTTATTCGTACCTTACTCACACCTATCATTTCTATTACTACTACGTTCCAAAAATGTAATAATAATACTCGATCTGCTCAACTTTAAACCTTATTTCCATATCGTATTAATAATCGGAAAACGCAGATGCATGGAGTGTAAACGTAAGCACAGCACACACCTTCCCCAGCATGATCTTATCATGATAATCAGGAACATGGTCCAAATCCAAAAATGTCAGCGTCAGATAGCAATACTTTTTATGGGGTAAAAGTGTGCAAATAATAAATGGCTGTTGTGATACAGACAGAATGGAAAGAGAAAATAGAGGACAAATAGAGAAAAGACATGTTGTGCGAGGTAACTACGTGGAAGTCAACAAGCTGAGTTGGGGCAGACGGCGAATTCAGAGAACTGTATAGATTCACATGTACACGATTGGCAGCAGAAGGGGTGCTATAATGCAGTGTAACATTGAATTGGAGAGAGAGCGAGCGACCAGGTGTTCGGACAACTTCACTTTCTGCTCTCTGGAAACAACAGCATCATCAGGAAAGAGCACGTACGAGAGCAGATAGGTAACTGCATCAAACACATGTTAAGTACCTATCCTCCAACCCGTACAACTGCTTCCTTCCTGCTCCGTTTTTCTTTCTTCGCCACGCCAGACTGTTTGGTCATAAGATTACACATGTCGATAATGATTACATTACAGATATATATATACATGCATGGAGGCGCATAAACGCAAAAAAAAGAAAAAATATTGGGAAAAGGGTGTAAAAATAAAAATAAAAAGATCGATTGCATCTGCATTCTGGCCGGGTATAAAAATATGAACGAGTATTTCATATGAAGAATGACCACGTCATGACATATACGCATTACAAATACATGTTATAATATCAGGGTATGCTCCGCACGAAGGAAACATCCTTTCGTTGCGCTGCTACATTAAACTAAACACATTTTCGTAGAAAAGTTGTTGCTGAACCCATTTTGGGAAATAAAAATTCAATGAAAAAAATTGATTGCCGAGTGGGCTATTAGTCAGTCAACCATAAACGTCTGGTCAAGCATAAAATGTTGAAAAATATTTTTGTGGTAGTGAAAATGATGTACGTTAGCGTAGCCTACGTGAGTATTCACAAATAAAGCACTTATATATTGTACGTTCCCCAGCAAGACCAGGAGACATTACAAACTTGTTAAATTTTACGTGTATCTTGAAGCAAATATCACTCGCATGTGTAAAACAAAAATACATACATTACCTCCCGAAAATGGTATGTCGAGCTTCTGTTTATACCTCTGGAGCTAATGTGCGAATGAGCAAAAATTTGCAGGAAAAGAAAACAGTAAATTTCATAGCACATTTTTTTGCATTCCTTTTCCACCTTCCAACAACCACTAAATAACTCTTTTTTGCGGTTCAATGCTAGTCGTAAAAGCTACCATTTGCATACATGCATGGCTATATAAGGGGAAAAGCTTCTTTGCAAAGAACTGCAAATAGTTAGCATGCTGTGTATTCTCCAACACCGGGCTGTAAAGATGCTAATCAAACCATCAAAATTGACTGCAGTCAGTGATGTGAACATACTTGTAAATTCCTATTCAAAAAAACATGGAAGAAAAGTGTGCACATTCTCAAAAAGGCATTGCTGTTTTTTTGTACATTAATAAGAAGTTGTACCACAAAATAAACAGTGAGAAAATGGTGCCAGTTTTAGAAATGAAACAAAACTTGATGCAATATGCATATAGACATTTGTAGCTCTTGTCAGGGTATCATGAAAATGGAAGAAAATATACCTTTCCCTGCTTAAAAATATTATGCATAATGTACTTTTGTGAGCCAGTAGGCAGCCTATAACGTATCTCATCAACTAAAAGTTTTCTTGCGTCATCATCACCAAAGTGTACTCGTGTTTAACTTTGTACTGCTCTTTGAGACTTTTTGGCTTTCTTATCACATCACCACAACCGTGTTTATGTTTAGTCTTAAAGTTTGAAGGATTTTGACAATCATTAACCTGGGCCAAGGAAAATACAAATGACTACCACAAGTAGGTAAAAGTTTAGCCGTAATATCTGCTCGTTGTGGCTTCTGGAGTGTGCCACAACATTCATGTAAGCAATTAGGCGTGAGTAAATGTGTCAGAGTTACTTTCACTCTAGGACAATCGGAGTTGTTGTGATGAAATTAGTTTCTTGTAAACGGCTTAAAAAACGTAGAGAGAAGGTCCGAAAGTTTGTTGCTCATTTCATAAGCTATCACTCATCCTGACTGGACAGATGCAGATAAATATTTCTCTCTTTGATAAAAAAATAAACCACTCATTGTCAGTTATCGATGTGATTGTACAGTTTGAACTTAATGGAAATAACTGGTATCACACAAAATGGTCACTTTTGTGATTGATAGTGTGAATTGTTTGTAAACGATGGCGTTTATTTGCTGTTTCTCTAATTTTTATGGAAAACCGTGAAGTAAACAAGAAGTAGGACATTCAAAACACGATATATAGTGTCCCAAAACATTACGTTTTTTTGTATACTACATGATAAATATGTCCGATATTTTACATTCTCAGAAAACGCGGACAAGAAAAAATATTAAATAACATGTTTTTCATGTGTGATATGGTCAACATATGCATACAAGTCAGAGAGTAAAGGCAGCTGCCATTTTCATCTTTATGTGCGTGCAGAGCTGTTGGTTGAAATGGTACAAAGTACACAAGTACCGATTTCCGACCGATAAGGGTCTACACTTTGATTTGAACTCTCCAAGAATGTAATAAGGAAACACGGAGAAATTTATCATAAGGAGATTAGTATTTATTGACAAAAGTAGTTATATAATGTTAGTATATAAGCCATTCTATTGGACCTATAAACGGGCAATGTACCTAAATTTGTTGTAAATACATAAATGCCTACATATAAATGCGTTTACGTACGCATAGCCATGCTGTATCTGCTGTGGGCATATCAGCAGATTTCAGAGTTTGGTTTGGGCCATGTAAAACATACATACAGCTGCTCACGCCGGTACCACTTTATGTCTATTGTGTCGGTCTACTTCTCTAGACATTTTGGAGAAAAGAGCGATTAAAGTCATTGGGAAATGTATTCATGTACTCTGCTGTGTCCAGGCCTGTTACAAGAGCAAAACATGCATCACGTGAGTTCAGTGGAGCAATAAGAAAAAGGTAATAATGTTCTGTAAAAGCATGATTTTATCACCAAATCCATCACTTTCGGCTGCCCACTTCATAGAAAAGAGCTGACTGCTGCAGAGTAAAAAAATAGAGAAGCACATAGTAGTACAACATATCAAAATACCCATAATGCTTATATAGAGCAACCACAGTAATTGTACTGACTGACATTATGCACAACCCAACTCGTGGGCATATATTATATTATGTTGGGGTTTGTAGAGTTGTATAAAATATCAAAAGTACAAATATCCTGCTAGATTATGTGCAATTCCTTGACAGCAATATAATTTGAAAACTAGTTTAATGCATGGATTGGATTATTTACTGGAGAAAAAGTAATTGTGGTGGTGTGGTGAGTTCTACCAACTCACAAAGAATGGGGCTGTAATAACATAAATATGTAAATGTGCCTATGTTTTACTCACCTAAATACTGTAAACATACCTTCGAATGTATGAATGTAGACGACAAATGTATGAAAAATGTGAACACCCATTATCCACATACCACTGTACAAGCATGTTCGTATTTATAACTGTTGTGGCATCAAGTGCATTATTGAACGAGACACAGGTTAGAAGTATATATCATATATTTTGAGAGCTGTAGTGGTGGTTTGTAGAGGATGTGGAAAAATACACATTTTACATGGTTTCAGCGGTGTGTATTGCATAGTAAAAGCAGCAGGGGTAGTTTTTATGTTTGGTTGAACAATGAGTAGTAGAAAAGTCTACAGAGAGAGCAAAAAAGAGATAAGCCTCTCTTCCTGTTGAACCTAAAACAAAAAGTAAGACATATTACTAATTTAAGCAATAGAACACGGGCGGTTTAATTGCAGTTTGCGGCATTACATGCACAGCTCTCTCTCTTAAGTCAACTTCCAGGAAAGTGTAACGGCTCACTGTTTCCATCTACATAATAAAAACAACCAACATGCCAAGTTGCAATTTCGCTCTTTTGCTTTAATGGCACAGTAAAATTTGTGTCCACTAAGGTCATAGTTCAGCAGATCAGGGCAAAAGAGGGCAAGACAAGTTTTATTTATTTCATGCCGTATTTTATGATATGTATGTAGATAATTTGTGTTATTATTATGCCCAGTCAAGCTGCCAATTAATATCAGATTATACAATTAATGTACATGCATTCAATTACGTTACATGTCCGCTTGTCTGGCTCATATGCATATTGCATACAGTTCGCTGCTCATGAGCTCTTGTACTTTTTAGTGACAGCAGCAGAAAGCCCTCAGTACAATAAAAAGTGCACTCTCCACCAACCGGTGATGATGACCGACAGTCACAACAGATTAATGTACTTTTAAAGAATTCCTGAAGCAATAAGGTTGCTTCCAGCGCTATTTATGATGGGATGAAAGTAATAACATGACAATCAAAATTACAAAGCCTGTAACCAACGTGTGTGTATTTGGATGGCCTGAAAAAATACGGATTTTAATGCATCAGAAAAAAATGAGCGAAGAACAAAAAGTTTTGTAAAATCTCAATTGGCATGTTATTATTCTTTTCCTTGTTGTTAATACGTTAAAAAAGTATTAACTGCCGAACAAGTCACTAATATGCATTGAGCATTGAAATTTGGTAGCTGTCGTTCCGTTAGGTTAAAGCTCGGAAACCTTTTCAACTGTTTCCTATGGTTTGTTGACCGGATGTGGAATAAAAATGATATACATACACACAGGTACTACTACACACACGCTTATTACTGTAACTGAAATCTCTCCTGCAGGGAAAAGGGTAGAATAGCAAAGCGCCATTTGATTTAAAGCTAGATATGATTTGATATGTATATACGCCTTCTACGTACAAGCTAGCTGATCCAAGTTGGCAAGAGCAAAGCATCAAAGTGTAAATTATATCGTGGATTTAGTATAGCACTACCAAAAAAATGAGAAAGAACAGAAAGGAAATGCGTGAAATGTGCCTTCATGATTGTAACAAGGTAACATGTGTACCTGATTTCCTACTCTCATTTTTTCATGCTTCTGCGAAGACCAAACCTAAAAAACGAAAGGGGTTTGAGTTGGAAGTCAAGAGATTTTGATAAGACCCTGCTGGCTGTATAGCCACGCTCACTCAAAGTTGCTTCGGAGCGGAGCACATTGTTATACTATATGCATAATATGAATTTCCAGTGAAACGAGATTTTTTTTGTATACGAGCGTATCGTGTTGTAGGGTCACACTTTCATTGGAAATGTACGGGTTAATATTACGCTTAATAGGACAGTATTGGTGTAGCAGGCCATTTCTGTTGGCTTGCATGCAACCTAATATGCTCTGGAGTCGGTCGGTGGAGGGTCACACAGTTGTTTGATAATATTTTTAGCAGTTGAGTACAAATTAGTTGTTTGGTCATTATATTGGGTAATTTCGGGTTTTCGCTTACGAACCTTGATGTAGCGAGGCAGATGGGAATACTGCTTGCTGAGCTGTGTTATCAAAAAAGCATAATGCAAGCGTGTCCTAGTCATAGCCTTTTTTTGTAGATATAGCAGCAGTAGGAGAAGCTAATGTAAAGTTTATACTAAATCATCGGCCTTGGCCCGCTAATAAGCGTTTCTCTTTACCTTTCCGCTCGTTTCCGATTGTGTACACGAAAAACGAAATAGCGTGTGTAATCCTATTACATTTACAAACAAGAAGTTAGTGGACACAGGCCACAAAAACTGAAAATAACTGCAATTTTATTCCACATATCCCATATCGAATTTAAATTGCCGGAGATTCAAAAACAGAAATGACTACTTATGAGTATTCAACACATCCGTGCGAGGAAACGGAGAAAATGCCTGCATTACGAATTGACTTTTGTATACATAATTTGGCTGGGTTTGCCCCACACATTAGCTGCATGCCAACTTGTGCGTTTCAAAAATTTTAGTGGCCCAAACGAAGCAGTACTGAATTCGTAGACATACTGTGGTGGATTAATTAAAATTTACAATTAGCAGTCCATAAAAGTCAAATATGAAAAGGAATAAAATTTGTTTTAAAACACACAAAGCAAAGATGTAAGAAGAGAAAGTTTAATTGTATAACAAACGCATGTTATATTATTTGTCTTTCTTCTTGTTTCAACTGCTAAACTAGTTGAATTAGTTATTTTGTTCCTGTTTGTTCTCGTTTTATTTGCTGATGCCAGTTTTCTGTATATAATGAAACTTTGGTTGATGGAATGGATACCTTTTAATGCTTTCTAGGCGGTACGTATATATTTCTGTCATAATTTGCTTTCCCAGTTGCAACAAGGCGGTACTACAATAGTTGGCGGTGTGTCTACTTTTTGAGTAGGCAACAACACTCGTTTTTATAGGATGAAGGTTGAGAATGACTGATATTTGATATTATAGCATTAGCAGATACACGTGGCACGTGAAACGCCTCCCAATATTATTTTTATAGATTTATGTAGGTATTATGACTTTCTTCTCTTTCATTTTTAGAAACTAGCAATAAAAAGACTGAGTAAAGTAGTGGTACTTATTCGTACAGCGGTTTCCGGACTTTCTTTCATTTCTTCCTTTTCTGGGAAAACACAGGAAAGATGTAGAGGGAAAAGCAGAAGTGGTGAAAGTAAAGTGGTATTCTTTCATTCTTTTTCTCTTTTCCGGTTAATTCTCTGCTGAGTACTGGCCTTTTGTGGTCGGAGGAGTAGGCGGAAGCGATAAAAAAGGGAGACTATATACACTCACTCTTTCATTCGGAGAAATAGCCAAAAAGTGACTCCTCATCGCCTTGATACCAAGAAGTGCCGACAATGAGCAACGCTGCAACGCTCCTCGTTGATCCGTTGTGTTTTTTGTACGAAGCAGAACTTATAGTATTATGCCAGTCTACATATATGTGTAAACAAATCAATTGCAAAGCTAGATTTTGACTGTTGTGTTCGTGTTAGGCCTCCTCGCATCTGCTCCCCGTCTACACAGAGTGTAGCACACTAGGTAATTGAATGTTGGGATGTGAAAATCCCTTGTAATATGATGATCGTGTCTTCATCATCATTTATTAGCTTTCGTTGCATGGAGCTGGCTCGTCGCTTCTCATGTTTTCTGCTAACAACAAAAAGTTATGTGCTAATGTTGGCACTCTGTTGGCATTGCACACAGTTGGTTGGTTGGTTGGTTGAAACAATTCCGGTTTCCCTCTTTGTGGCATCAACGTTGATACTTTCCTGTGAAGGAGAAAAACATTCGACTCCTCTGGCGAGCTCCACAATTGGTGACTCGATACAAAGTGATGGTGTGATAGTAATGTGCCCTTAAGGGAAAGTCACACTAACAAATGCTCCGTTCCTTCATGTAACAATGAGCAAAGCGACAGGGAACCGGAAGTCAGTCACTCGTACAGCTTGGTAGCCCTCAAGTGAAATCCACCGCCGCCATCATCCAACCAAACTACCGCACCTCTCATATCATATTTGACTTGGTTGGCTGTTGCTTTGCAGCTTAAAATGGTCATTGTCATTTGTACCATTATTACAACTGTTATGATTATTGTGTCTATTATTGTTCCACTAAGAGTGAAAGTAGCAAAGCAAAAACATGACTTCACAGCTTCCGCTCCAACTTCCTTTTTCATGAAACCAAAAGTAGAAAGCATATGGCACGGATATGGAATTCGAGATCAAAAAGAAATTGAGAAGCAACCACCATTATGGTTCTTCAATGACATGGATTCCATTTCTAGCCTGTGATACGCCATTTGATGTGTGTGTGTGGAGGCGACGGCGACGACCAGTCTAGTCATGCAGTTGATGAAATGTGTAAAATAAAACGGGGGAGGGCTTTCCTCATAGCTTAAGTCTCTTTCATAATACCCAAGTTAAAAGTTGTGCTATCAAACCGCACATTGGGAACCAGTACAGCTACAATATTAGAATCATAAATAACTTCCTGCACTGCAATATAATCTAGTAGTTACATGCACACACATTCGCCAAGAAAGCGGGACTGCAAGACAAAATTTGGTTGTACAGAATGGCCCAATGATAATAGCATGTGCATGCTTATTATACCTATATACTACTGTGTGTTGTGGCTGGAAGTTTTAACCAGACATTGACTAGCGCTACGAACAAGAGCATCTCACTACTATAAAATGTATATTAATGAATCATGTTATTTGAGTCTCTATATATCTGAGACATAATGGCTGTAGGTATACGTATTATACAGTTAACTACAATAATACGTAAATAGAAGGGAATTTGAAGCTGTTTCTTTTGTGTGTCGGAGTTGTATCGCGCTCCTTTCCTTTCTTCCTGAGATTTTTCCTGTGAGGACACAAAAGTGACCTAAGGAGAAGAAGTAGAAAATATCAAATATTGTTTTGTAACGATGCACTTTGTTAGGAAGTGGTTGTACTTTGTCCTCTGCTACAACAACTCTTCAACATTAGAACGATTAGGACATGTACCGTCGGCTGTCCGCTACATGCACAAAGAGATACTATGAAAAGCCAGTGTATTTTGTAGCATTTTGAGCAAAATGGGTCACTTATTGCTTGTAGCGGTCTCACTTGAGAGTAAAAAATTGTCTCAAAAGTGGTGGTGGCGGTCTGGTCGTATGTACGTACGGAGATATACGCAGTGTAGCTCTATGCCCGCAACATATTACATGAGAGCAGCGGTGGCTTTATAATGATAATGATGCTCTTTACTTCCTTTTTCCTTTTCTTGTTATTTTCTCCCTTTCATTTCGCTCCCGAAGCAATTTGTGTATCATTAGTTTCATCTGCTTTCCCCTTTCTTTCTGACTCTGCTCAATTCCCGATGCCAACGCATAGCGCCATATAACATGACGACGATGATGATCATCATCATCAGCATCTCATTCCACGTACAACTTCGCTTTCCCTTCCATCTTGTCTTGTGACCTTTGGGAAAAACTAATAATGTAATACCTTGAGCACTACACATACAATCACAATAATTTTTCTCGTTCCTTGCTTCAAGAGGACTTTGACGGAATAAAGGGAGCCTCATCAACTCACCCAACAGTTTACCAATTCTACATCATATTTAAATGATGAAAGCAGTCAACGTAACCTTATTTTGTGTTGCTTTTATATATGTGCAGTCTACTTTCTTCCCCGTTGCTTGTCGCCAAACAATTACTGGAACACTCTCAGAGTAAAAGTTAAAATTCGGAGAAACATTTGAAAAATTATTGGAAGCTGATAAGTATTGAGCAGAAGTGGCACATTCTTTTTTCCCTATAAATGAGAAAATGAGGACTGCTGTACAAAGTGAATGTCCGTCTCTGCATTTGAGTTCGTGGAAAGATGTTTGGCTGTGAGGGAATGCTAAATTTGAAGAAATTTGGTTTAGACTGGAGGCATAAGGATGAAGAAGAAGTATGAGTGGAGCATGGGGAAGAATAGGACACGGTTCTGGAAGAGCACATAAGTTGAACTTCGTAGCAGTGGCATCAATGCACTGCTGATGCTGATATTGTGTATCCCAAAGGATTCTGATAACATGGTAAAGCTTTTTTCAGTGGAAAATCAAGGGAGTTTTTTATGTTCCTACTCGTGCCAGACATGTGCGAGTCGTAGTGAGTGAATTGAGAATAAAAAAAGTCAGTCGTCAGTTGGACAGTCTGCTACTTACGGCATACAAAAGAGGAAATAAAGGATTCTGCAAAAGAGAAAAACTCACAAGAAAGCCTACAAGCTAGGCCAAAAGTGTGTGCTTGCATGCCAAGTTTTTATGGATGTGTGTCACTGTGCTTCTCATGGACTACAAGTCTTCTTTACAACCATAAAGAGAAGAACCTCAAGCGGTTCCCAAACTATTTTATTGTATAACTCCACAATACGGATGTTACAACCTAGTTTATATGTCTATAAACCAAGCATATCTAGAGCGACCTCAAGCAACCCATATGTATATACATTTCTCCTAGTTGCCATTCATCTTTTTTTATTGAGTCAGGGTCGCTACTCCAAGAAAACGACATTCAGGGACATTGCACGTACGTACTAAACTAGACTAGACGTACCATACTTTCATTCCTGTCGCTGTGATGTACTGACTGACCCATACAGGGCCTGCTTCCACAAAAAACTCACAACGCATAACCTCTACTTCCAAACAGCAAAAATGCAAAGTTTTTGTTCATTAAAGATTGTTTGATAACAAATAAAGCAAACGCGCAAGGAAGAAATAGGTAGTCAGCACGTGGGTACACTTCGTAATGCTAGTTGGTGACATATTTTCAATCCATAGTGCATTGGTCTTTGTGTTGCCTTACAATGTGAGCCTATCAAATGAACGTTTGCATTTCTGCAGAGGAAACCTCCTCTTGCATCTCTAAAAAGCACATTTGAATGGGTATTATGCATTTTGAAAAGAGAGAACCTTTCTCTCCTTCCGGGTGACAAGAATATAAAATAAAGACTGGAGAAAATGAAGGAATGCAAAACTGTATGTCATCCTGACTTTAAAACACAACATCATTTCTGGCTGTATGGGATAGACTAGAGCACAAACATAAACATGGTCGAGGAAAGCAAGAAAATGTTCCTCTTAAAAGAAGGATACCACTTGTGACGTGACCTGCTTCCTTGTTCCGCATCCCAAGTTCTCAATGAGCCTCGAATGCCTCTTTTTTGAAGCTGAAAGGAAAGTGAATTGTAGGTGAAAGAAAGCTGAATCCGGTTTTCGTACACTCTCACACAGTTGTACGCATTCATCATACGTACATATCGTCGTTGGGACGTATTACTTGTATGTAAAACGTACATATTTTTCTCTTATGGTTGTTACAGTCTGCATACATATTAAAGGTGAAATGACAATAGTTATCACCGGATCAAATGTCGATTTTTCTTCATTTTAGCTTGTGGATAATCCACAATTTTTTTGATTTGTTACATAGTCAATGATTTTGTATTAGTTAAGTGGATACGCCTTCAGCTTTAAAGGGTGTGACGGGTTGGTTAAATACGCTTCAAAATTATAACATATCAGGGCAAATCAGATTTTATTGACACGGCAATCAAACTGGCGGAAACAGCATTTCAATCTTGTTAGCGATACATGATGCGGCTCTCTCCTCAGTATTCAGCTCAGACTCTCACCGTTTCGAAAAGTGGCCTACCACAGCCAAGTGCAGCATTATTTACTTAACTAACACTAACAACATCATCAGATTTATGTAGTTACATGCACGTCTGTGTGCTTCATAGATTTGATAGAATCATCACGTCAGACAGAGCAGTCCAATGGGATCCAGGAGCAAGAATCGTGAGCAAAGTGTTACACTCTGCACCTCTTATTACATTCATTCCACATCCTAAACTTCCCACGAGCATTGTGTTTCATTCATGTTGTGCGTGCTTGAGTCTTTAAATCCCACAAAAAAAGAAAAGAAACTTCCTTCCCAAATTTCATCACTCAGGTCAGACAGAAATTTGAAACACAATCGCGTTGCATTTCATTGTTATTGTAGAATATTGCTACATCCCTGCATGCTGCCAATCATCATCATCATATCAACCGCGTTTTGTGAAGGAATATAACAAATCCGTACTTAAAATCTGTTTCCTATGAACTCAATTCAAACAACTAGTGCTACGTGAATGTAATAAAACTAACACCTCTACTTGATATGATAACAGCCATGGGCTAAGCGAGCGTATGAAATGATTTCTTTTAAAGTAACAGCTATTGTGGATAAGACAAAACAATGGCATGCCATTTTCTCTAACATTGTAATTCGAAGCAGGGAATTTCCAAGTCTGCAGTTTACTTAATCTTTAGCGTTTTTACATTTTTGGATAATTGGCAGATAGCTGATAACAATACCAATGTTTCGATGGAACATGCATATTTATTAGCGCTCAACGACTACAGACAGGTGTATTGTTTCCTAGAGTAAAATGGAGAGCGTGATGGAACTTGAATTGTTTCTCCTAATTTGTTTACCATATTTGTTGAAGTGACACGATACCGAAAGGACAGAGAAAATATGCGACTGTATTTATATTATACCGTTTTGAATGCATGGTCATGGTCACGATTCATCAACCCGGCTCTATTCGGTTCACCTCCTGTGAGCAGGACATCAATGATTCCGCATAAATTGTGTTGCGTGCGTGCAAGATTTGTGCGTAGATGGTTGCATGTCTTCTACATTTAGATATGGTGCGTCGTGCGTCGTAATGATGATGTATGAATTTTTAGTGTTGTCTGCTCTTAAAATATATATATTCTAAATGTTAATACTACTACTTCATTCATCCTCAACATACTAGCTGCAAGAGTTATTTCCTTTCCTACTAAAGCTTGCACATGACATGCATCTATTTACTTACAATCCATTCAGCTAAAATTATATTTATTTACCAACTGATTTCCGCCCTATAATAATAACACAATGTATAAATTTTATTCGTGATCTTTTCACAATAACAAACGCCCTTTCTTTTGAAGCCATTGTAAAAGCAAAACGGAATAACGTGTGGCTTACAAAAAATAAATGGAATTTTATTAGATGAACGTATCACACGTGTTTTTAAATTGAACTAGCCAATTGCATCCAAACCCTTTTAGTTTTTTGTCATGAACAGTTTCAGTCTACTTCCTGGTTCCGGTAGTACATAAATGCTAAAGATTGTGATGAGTTTCGTATTCACTCGACCTTTCTTCCAAGAATCTTTGTTTGTTTAGCAAGACTACCTGAAGATGTGCGTAAGAATGTTCATGTTTACAATAATTATTTAGCCGCAAGGAATTCTAATAGGAATATCACATCGGTTTATTCGACACTCGAGATGGATAACTATAAAAACAAAAGAGAAAAGTTGGAAAATGTCTAATTACAAGTTGAACTTAGTTTCAGGAAATTCTTAATGGAACTGCGACGAAATGCAAACATATAGCAAGGTAGAAAGGATGTTACCTTTTTACCCACGCGCTTTCTTGTATTATCTATAGTAATCCTCAGTGAATTCATTCATTCTCCTTTCGAAAGAACCTTGTTGATGTTTGCGCCATAATATGATACAGTGAGATGTAGTGAATGAGCTGCTAATTTGAAAGAAAACCTTGAGATTTTCTTACTTTCTTTTGATTCCTTACGTAAACATGCATCTTTAGACAAACATGTGGAGTAGTCGCTTACGTTCTTGATGGGAAAGCCATGTCATTACTAAAAGAATCTCTGTTCGGCTTGAGAAAGTTTTTGCTCCTACTCTTTTACGTGTTCTTTTCACCGTGATATGATCACACAACCAATCGGCTAATTGTAAAATTCTACCTTTAAACCTTCAGCATTCAACTTGGTGTGCACTATCCTTTTTATTTTTATGTATTGCCGTTTCCGCCGTCCTTGTAACGATTTGTAAATATTATAAACGTGTTACTGAACAGCAATATTTCTTACGATTAGTTTGAAGCCTTGGTTTTTCTTTCATCTCTTCCTTCCCTTCTTTTCCGCGTCCTTCATCTGAGCAAAACCACCTTAATTGGCAGAAGAAATCTTTTGCTCATAAATGAAACTTTGGGGAAAGTTAGTTTTCTACATAATATATGCACGTAACGAACGAGGTGAAAGTAGATACAAAATTCGGTGAAAGCTGTGTTCTATTATAGCACCGACTTCTTAATAATACAAACAAGAAAAATGACTTCAACTCAGCCCCACAACGACAAAAGAGAAAAACAACGTAAGAACTCTGAAGATTAGAACCTTTTAATGTGGAAAGTTGAGGGGTAAAGATGCATTTTTTGGAGTTATTATATGCCACACAATGAAGGGGTTGCGACATTGTGGATTATGGTCCCAACAAATACAAAATGGATAGCCAAGTAGGTTGAAGAGAGAAGAGAGCACCTCTGCTGTGTGTTTGTACTTTGCTTGCACGACTCCTCCACACATATGCTTCTTCCGCCGACCGGAAATGATTGTGCAAAAGGAAAGAGGTTCTGTCTGCTGTTTTCCTCCTACGACAACTCCAACGTCCAATTATGTTCAGACGGTGCATTTTATTTCTGGAGTTGTATTGCCATCGCTTTCCTGGATATATGTAGTAGGGCCATTGACAATGATTGTGGTAAAGAAAAACTTTCATCCCCAACTTTTTCCCATTGGAACACCGACCTCTATCATATGTTACATGTACGCATACTACAACTGCGTGTACTCTTCTTATACATGTTTCCATACAGCCTCTGCAGGAATCATTTTGACACCCATATACACAACTCTAAAGATGCTCATGCTTAAGTACAGGGCTAGAAAAAAGTGTTTTCTCAGAAAAAAACTTAAATCGCTCAATTATCTCAACTTGCAGACCAGTTTTATACTAGTTTAGCTCAGGGTTATAATGTACTGATCTTCAGTATGTATGGTGGTTATTAGTGGGGTGAAGCTGAGCAAGCAGTAGGGAAAAGGTGAGGGAAAGTTAGTAGGAAACAAATCAAGCGAGCTCCACAGCTAGTGGAGCAAGAAGTAGCAAGCGAGCTAGTCTAATTCACAGAGTAGCAAATTGAAAGAGCAGCATGAGCACTTTTTTGCAAGGAAAAAGTCTAGAAAACATGATGTGTGTACATATGTAGGATGTGTACTCTTTCATTACTTTCGCTTCCTTGCATTGTTCACTTGCTTGAAATAAGTTTTTACAGTGGGTTTATTGATTCTTCTGGCTGCCTTGCTCCGGGTGATTTTCCTTTGGACTTTCCGTCCTGCATATGATATGATGATCGGTGTTGCTAGTGGTGGGGCTAGGCATCTACTTGTTAACATCTTCATAACTCCCTCACATGCTTCACACAAGGTGTCAAGAAAATGAGGTGTTCAATTTCATGACCAAGTTGTTCTCAACTGGTTATCTGTTGGTGTGAAGAATTTCTTTTCCAACAAAAACGCTCACCACACCATTTCCCCGTCTAATTCCAACCTTTCGAATCATGCCGATCTGAAGGGAGCCAACCATGGGGGCTTCCCATATCACAGAATTATGTACCATAATTCCCAACACCTGTCTTTTCTCATTCTCATTACCTTCATAGCGGGGACGTCATATCCATCTTGCTACTTTCCAGTAGCTAGATACCTTATACAAATACGTCCAAATATTTGCTTCGCTAGCAGCAGCTCCTTTTATCTACTCATCTTGAGCTAGAGTTATGCTACTACTTAAGCTTAAGTAAGATCCTTCCATCCACTGTGTGGATTTTAATTTATCTCTCCATTGATGATGATGATGATGGTCTTGATGACTCAAACTCTTTTCTATTTTGAAAAATAGAGTGCAAATACGACTGACCTTTCATTAAATGCATCCCATGTGGTGCTCCCAATATCCATTCATACCGACAAACTAGGGAACGAAAATGAACTTCAACATGCAACTCTCTTCAATGTATCATGTGCATTTGTGTTCATTCAGCTTTTCCTCATTTCTTCATTTATAAGGTGATGGAGGAACACAAGTTTTAATGCAGATTGAAGATAGAGATACTTATACACTTGGGAAGGGGACGCTAGGTTGGTCCGAGACAAACAAGAATGTGCACGTGAGTCGGGCGTTACCCAAAGGACCTGAGAAAACATGTTTACTACAACTTCTATAATCGTGAGTAGGTAGCTGTATAACACGAGTTAGTTTAGTTGTTGCTAGCATCAAGTATTGGATTTTTGGTTTGGTAGTTAGCTGCTAGTGTGCAGTTGGTGGAGAAAGCGGAAGAGGGGAAAACTAAACTTACTTAAAACTTTTCCAACTACATATATACTCTATGTCTCATGTTGCTGGATGTCTATAATACCAATTTGTTTCGTACAAGCATTAAACCATCATATAAAAATCTCGCCTTCCCATTCCATTGTTATTGTGGGCTACTTACTCATTTAGACTGCCGCCGTACACTAAACCTATTATGGAAATGTGTGTTTTTTCTAAGTGTTTCACTATCGACAATGTAGTTGTTTGGGGTTTCCAAGAACTGGTCAAAAGAAGGCGAAGATGATATACATAAATGTATGTAAAACTCTTGTAGAAAATTTGGATGGATATGATATAGAGAGATGAAATAAAGATTAGAGCTTTCAGTATTCATAATACGAATTGTAAAAGTCGAATAGTGTTTTAGTAAAAATGAAACTAGTGGATTAATCTTGTTGTTTCTTGTGTACGCACATGAAGAAATGCATACTCATTGCGGTAGAGATGGTGAAGGTGGTGAAAGTGGAGGTAAAGTAACATGAAGAGTTATGTTCCCTTTCGGGCTTGACTCTTCTTGATGGTGTGGCTGCACGCAAAGGAGAGAGAATGAGATGGAATCACTCCCCAGCTCAAGTCTTTTGCTAGAGCTTGTACTTTATCGGGATCATTTTTTGTCTGTCCGTCGATTTTGCTAATCAAGCATAGTTTTAATGCTAATCTTGTTTTCAAATTAATTCAGCTTGACACTCGAAAAATGACAGTTTCCAAAGTTATCTGTAGCTGTATTAATTTATTATGAAAAATTTAGAATTAAGTAACCGGCGCCACGCGCTTACTAATTCAGCTGAAAGGTTTATTCCTTCCTGCTTTCTCCTTGGTTTGTTATCTCAGGGGGCCATGTTTTCGTTACGAGAGACGGAGTCTATAGGGAGCCTTTCCTTCTTATGAAATGGTAGTAAACCAACTTGTGTAATTTCCTTCTTATTTGCCTGTAACCTGTCTGTTGTCGATTCTTTTTCCCAGTTGCTCACTGGTGGTGCCCCAAAAAATAAACAAATTCTCAGCTTCACAACAGAACTAGTGTAAAATGTAGTTTTAGAATCAGGAACTTACTTTATAGAGAAATGCTCTTAAACTCCATTTTCTGATGCATACATCATTTTCATTTTACGTTAAAATAAAATGATCCAACAAGATTTGTAATCTCTGAACTACAAGAATTTATTTCTAACCGTTTACTCTTGCAGCATCCTGCTATCATCAAATTATCAACTCTTATTATCAACTTCTCATAAAACGAAGCCCATCTCCACCACTTCGAATGACTGATGATAGGCATGCAACGGAGAATTAAGTTTGTCAGTTCATGATATTATTTTCGTTTTTCATTATGTTCGGAATGGGTTAGACCAAGTTAATATCGCTTGAGCATTGGATGATATAAAAATTGAAACTAACTAGACACGAGCACGAGTTGGGTGGTAGGATTTCTACATCATTTTTCCTCACAGCTATCATAATACGATGATTAGGAATATACATGGTTGGTATAAGTATGGAAATTTTGTAATTGAATTAAATGACCCTTTGACGATTCCTCTCTTATATTCTGTATCTTCTCTCTCCCCCAACGATTGTGCTCTTCACTGCTCGTATCGCCGTCCTTCTTGCTCTTAAAGCAGTTTTTGGCAGTTTACAGAGTGAAAGAGAGGAGAGGGCTTGTCAGGCGTCGTAAGTGATGAATTGACACAGTGTCGGCTTGTACTAGAGAAATGCATAAAGCCATGGACGTTTTCAGCGTTGATGGCTATAAATTTCCTTTTCCTAACCTGCTTTTCTTGTTCCAACTATTGTTAGCTTTGTACTCTGCCTGCCTGTGTGTGTGTTTGGTGCTTAGGAAATATGACTGCACCAAGCTGGGGAGCGGAAGCCAATGGCACATCAACACAATAGAATTTGGAAAATGTATTGCTACATTGCATTTTGCTACGGTTCATTACACATTTTCTTATTTTCCTACATGACACGCAGCAAGCAACAATAACAAAAAACAATACAAATACACAACACACGAATATCTGGCATGTAGTTGATACAAGGAAAATGGTAATGGGTAGGGAGAACAACAGCCTGGCATGTCCAGACTACACCAAGCAATTTGAATAATGTTTAGTAATCATACATGTTCCCTTGTATGCAAAAGTAAGATTTCGAGGAGCATTTGCATAGGAACTAGATCATCGGTATGGCAGTACATTTTCAACATTTTGGAATTCGGACCCACTTCCAAATTTAGTCCAATCCTTGGACACATTTTTTTACAACTAGCATACATTATGTACACCATGATTCGTTACAGTTTTCTAATAGTTGATGTTTACCGGTGTTTGAAGAAACAGGCTATGATTCCCTAGATATTTTTCAATTCTCATGGCTGAAACAAGTGGAATGAATACGTTAAACTGATATCTCAAATGAAAATCCCCTTTCAAAGTGTTTAAAATTGCAAAATAGATCATTTTCATGATTAATTAAGTTTAACCAATGTCTTTTTGTTTGTTTGCAGGTAAGTTTACTCTGGACGAATGTGGCTAGAAGCAGTTTTGGTGCCCTCTATCCGAGAGATGAATAGTTGGAATAGTGGTTTTATATAACGATGAAAATGACTCTGCATCAAGTTTCCTTCGCTGAAGCGAAACCTTTCTCATTAATCAATCTGCGTAGGCATATTGGTATATCATTGATGATACTATTGCTACAGTAGTTAATTGGGTTAAGTTAATGCAAATCCAGGCTTCTTTGATGAGCGTTATTTAAAGCCAAGAAGGCAGTAAGGATGTAAAGATCAATGCAATTATTTGCTAAAACTATTATAGCTGTGAAGTGGAACGGAAGGGCATTGAAAACAGTCCGCGTTCAAGTGTTGAATGCATTCAAGCGTTATGTCACCTCACGAAATGGTGATGTTATTCTACTGCACCGTCAAACGGATATAGCACCGCATGAAGTCATAGCGAAAGCATTTATAGTTGGTTACCATTAGCCGTGTTGCATTGTAGAAGATTTGAAAAACGGCGACACAAATCATAAAATGTCAGGTTTACTTTATTAATGCATTGCTCAACTACCACACTTGTAAGACTCACTAACATCATACCAACGGATGTGATGTTAACTAAAAGTTTGCGCTTTTGTATTACTTCATGTAAAAATTTAAAATTACTTGAGAAATCACTCATTTATCACACAATATATACCATACAGGCATACATGTAGAAAACGGAAACGAAATGAAAAAGGAAGGACTGAAAAGGAATCCTCATTTACCTATCCAATCCAAAAATTATCATTGTTGTACAGACCTAATGGTAATAACCATAATAACAATAACAGAGCAGTCATTCACATCCACTAGCCACCTTGGCTGAAGTCGTCGACTCACTCTACATTAATTATTTTCAGTTTCATTGAGTGACCATTGTTACACCAAATGCAGACAGGAACAGCTAAGCGAATTCACTGAGTTTGACAATTACTTCTACGTAGCTTTGCAGTGCTATAGTCAGTTTTGTTCAGTTCCATCACAAGATTGAACTCAGGAAATGCGAAATACTATTTTACTATCCCCTCCAAAAATTGTGGAGTACAACGGCAGCCACTCCCAGTATAATATAGCTGGCATGATAAAAAATGATGAAATTATAGGGTAGTCAGCACTCGAGCCTGAAAACAAAAATTAATAGCACAGTATTTTTTCCAGGTTTTTCATGAATTAAAGCTACACGACTCAATTGGAACAAAACTAAGCATTATTCATCCAGTTATAGTGAGTAATCATTCATCACATCATCTACGTGTTCGCTTTAATCGTATGCAGCGCTTAAGAAGAGTTACGCTGAAAAATGTCGCAAATATAGATAGAGGATTCAAACATTATCTTTACGTTACACAATGCTTGCATTATACCCAAACAGGTTCCAGCTGTGCTTAGCACGTTTTGCGTCATGGTGTGGCATTCTTTCCGACATTTCTCCAAGCATGATGGACTTTAGCTATTAGCTATACCCAAAAATTACAATGATAATGACTGCGTACCACCTTGTTAATTGCTTTTAATGAACCGTGAATACTGGCTTTGTGATGGTGTATTGCCATTTCCTGTTACGGATTCCTCACTACACCATAATTCCACACTTTTTTGCATTAGGTTAGTGAACGAGAATCGAAGAATTGATGAACCCAAATACTTACAAATGTAGTAACACGCTCACACTCCAGCTCTGCCATTATTGGAATTACTTGTTCCATCTCTTTAGTTAGTGAAAATGAAACTAGCTCGGGAATTGTTGTTAGGTCAAACATTCATTTTTTATCAAGAACGAAAGGATATACTCGTAATCATAACGTGAACAATGGACAGGTTCAAGATTTTGTAATGTTGAAAGAAAATATCATATCAAATTTCATATAGCGCTGCAAATGTACATTTCAATACTTTCAAAATGATACGCTGATGCTCGCAATGTATTTTTATGTGTTGATGTTCTACATATAAAAGTAAAATACGACTAGCAATCTGCAGGTTATTGTTTCAACAATGTCTATATAAGAAGTGTATCGAATTTCATAACAAAATTTGACTTTCCTTCGATTGCGAATCGTTTAAAGATGACTGTTATGTTTATATAGTATACATACACATCTGAAGATATAATCTTCCTGACTCTCATCATGAGGAAAATGTAATATAATCTAGAGCTTGATTTCCATTCCAATATATATGTATGTGACAGCATTTCTCTAATGACTTACTTTCCGTGTGCTTTCTTTCATTGCACATTTCAACAATCTCTATTTACAAAAGAATGCTCTGCATGTGTGTACTAGACATTAATGGTATGTCAGACACGAAGATATTGTAATCGTCCTGATATGGGGTAAAACGATATGCCTTATATAATATTATGCAATATATTCAAGCGAAACTCGTATTGTGTAGGTATCATCGTACATAAACTGTGTAAAACTTCATTTTCTTGATTTGTTGAAATGAGAATATTCATGCACAAATGTACGTAATAGTCTTGAAACATATCCAGCTTAGAGGTACAAGTGAAATGGCGTTTTGTCTTGAATTTAGGCAACGCAATGACTTGGTTTTCATTTTATGTCGTCAGTAACTTCAAGGATGTGCTCTCAAACTCTAACTGCACTACATTCTCTTCATCAGCAAAATGCGCTGGTGAAGTGAAGTGGTTGGAACAAAGTTCCAGCACAACCCAGTCAACATCCACTTTTACTTCCCTTGTCTTTCATACCCCTTTTGCATATTAGTGAAAGCATTGTAAAGTTACATCTCTGAGAGATATCTTATCCCTGCTACCAATAGTCGAGATTCTAGATTAGCTTTTGTTCTGTTTGTGGTCCGTGCCACTTCCTGACACTCCGGATATCTGTGTTCTCTCCTCTCACTCACACAACCATCAGTCAGTCAGTCACTGATTCACCAGAGCACCATGATCATCATCATCATCATCATTCTCTTTCTTTGGCTGCCTATATGTAGCGCATAATGGATGTTGTTAACATTTCAAATCTTATGGAAAACCTCCCTTCTCCCTGCTTTTACACAAGTATCTTTTAAAACAATTCTCAATGCGTAACCTCAAGTGTGCGATGCGAGTACGGAACTAATGCCGCACTGAATATAACGGTGATATGCTCATGTCTTGTATGAAATAGACAAAATATGTATGAAACCACACACGAAACTGATTGTGAGTCAGATAGAAAGGATTGTTAAAGGAACAAATGAAGAATAGGAGTGTTGCTAGATATTCGGCTAAGTTGTTAGTCAGGTCTGAACTGAGATGGTGGTGGTGGTGGGGTAGGAGGATAATAAATATATGCCGAAATTTCAAAGCCGCTTTTAGGTACTTGATGATGATGATGGAAAGCAGAAAGCTGATGCCGAAGGGTATTATATAAAGTCATTGTTTTAGCCGCCACTTGCGAAGCCCCTGATGATGATGATGATGATGACGACGACGATGGTATGGCTGGCTTGACGTGAGGGTGGTGTCGTTGGTGGTACGGCTGGTGACACTACGGTGATGAAAATGATTTTCAACAAAGCTAAAAATCATGATGAGTGTTGAATATCCGGCGCCTTTGGCATTGCGAGAGAAGTGTTGCAACTAACGTATAGGAGGCACATGAGTAAACTTCATGCACCAATTTCAAAGGGTGGAAAGGAAGCGATGCGACTGAAGAAATTCCAACAATATTTACGTGCGTATAGGCACATTCTGTTGTTATCGTAAAAAATACAGGAGAGAAGATTAGAGGAGAGCTGCTCTCCTCTAATCAATTAAGCTTTTCAAATACAGGTTGTAAGGATAACATTGTACAGCCAGTTTCTTCTTTATTTAACATGGTCGTTGGGTTTACCAAAAACATTTATGTGTCAATTGTGTTTCAAACAAATCCAAAGAAATATTGGATTAGACAACGCTTAATTATAGGTATGACTGGCTTGATATATGTGACCAGTGTAAAAGTGCGAGGGCGTATTATGTGAGGTATAGTTTGCCACATTCACCTTTTCACAGCAGATTTTGTAATTTCTTTGGCTGTAAAATTGGCATCTCTTTCTTTAAAATAGAAAGGGTTGAGAAATGTGAAGAAAAAGTTTGTAAAAATCAGTCAAGTGAAAGTGGAGTGTTCAATTTCCCATAATCTCTGGCAATCCCAACAGCCCGAGGGAGGTTAGGACACAAGAAACGGTTATTGAGTGCGGGAAGGAGAGAGAATAGCTTATGTCGTTTTTGTAGTATATATTGAGATGACGAAGGATATAGTTTGTTTTCAAGTTTCTCTGATGATGACGATTATGCATTATGCAAAGGGGAACCTTTGAAGTAAAAGGGTAGCAACAAAGTGAGAAGCTTTCTGAGTGAAGATGATGAAAAAAGCATTATTATTACATTACAATGGTTGCGCAACGTAAGATTGTTTATTCTCGCACGATGATGATGGAAAGAAAGAGGGCATTGTTACACATGATTCCATTTTCCCTTTGTACCATTGGCAGCAGCTCATCCAACCTGTAACTTAGGCACTTGGTTACGAGCAGCATCATAGCGTACGTACCGTGAGACGAGAACCGTTTTCGACGTTGAATAAGAAATTGAAAAAGATAGGCTGGCATCACACAAGATGCATCATTCATGAACAGCCGTCCGATCTGTATGAGCAAGTGAAGTGAGTGCTTCCAATGAATTTAAGTTTTAGTATGCATATCGTTAGTGCCTTCCACGCTTCTTTTCTCTCTTCCTTTCATTTGCTTTCATGCTCATCCTCCCCTCATGTTTTCCTTTCCTTTTTTGTGCTACCCACGACTAGCTCATACCTAGCCCATTGTCTGCAACTTTCTAATAATATCTTCCAACAGGCACACCGACACTATAACCATGTTACATCTTCCCCTTACACTTACAAACATACATAAAACACAATGTAGCATGAGCATAAAATTGGCACATTGGATTGAAAGGGAGAAAATTGAACAAGGATGCTGCTAGACGGTGGTGCATACTGAGATGATTATCCTAATGCAGGATGAACCCATTGATTCATTCGATTCTACTCAAACTCCACCAAGCAATATCTTTTATGATTAGACTAAATTATACTCAGATATTGTAAATATATTATGATATTATCATATATACCAAATGGTATGTTTTAGAAGGTTCTCAGAGCTCTCTCGCAAACTTATCTGTAAGCGAGATTTCATAACAACCGTTCTTGATAAACCTGCGCATTTCATAAGTCTGTTTTCTTTTCAATATTTTCACTTGTGCTCCCATGATATTGATGAGATGTGAGCGAATGCAAATGGATTTGTGACATTTGGATACCTAACGTTGTTCAGTCAGGTTTTTGCTGTAGCGCATATTTTTAACTATGACTTTTTCAACTCTGTCTAATTCTGCTTTAAAATGGAATTATAATTAGTTATCTCGGGATTATTCCTATGATATGCGAGCAGATCTGAAAAGATTTCCAACTGACCGCTAGCAAGAGAATGAGTTTACCCCAATTTTGCATCCAAATCTGCTTGGTACTTACTGTAGCCGTAATTACGTTTGTAATGTGTGTGTAAAAGAGAGGACAGACCGTTACTCATTATTTAAATTTATGAAAATTCCATAGCCAAAATAGTATGAATAAAGCATCAAGTACGAGAAAAATCGGTTGCTTTTGTATGACCGTATGAGGAGATAGACATTGTACAAAAGTCCGAACAGAGTCAGTTCTGTGGTGCGCTTTCTCCGCCACAAGGCTTGTCGTGAAAGGCGGAAAAGCTGTTGTGGGAATGTATTTTGCCATCAAAAGTTCCCATTGGTCATTGGTATGATAATTTATTGAGAGTGATTTTACATTTACGAGCCCTTAGTCAGCGTACGAAATTGGCTTTAAAGTAAAAATTCTTTAAATTCTATTAGAGCTACGTAATATTGTTCTAGATGCTTAGTTGAGCCTTAGTTGCCAAAATAAAAGGGCTTAAATCACAATTCAAGTGTCTGCTTATGAAATTAACATGCTATATTGCCTGCATCCAAATAAAAGTTATTTGGAACAAAGTACCCAAACGTCGTTGATTTCAAAGGATGGAATTGAACATCAAGTAAAGTTTTATGAAGGTTTTGAAATGATATCTTGAGAAAATTAGATGGGATGAACATTGAAACCATATTTCATCGCTAATTTTTTCGAATATGCGAATAAGAAATCATTTTTGTTTGCCAATCAATCACTATTTATTTATGCATATACTTAATTCATAAAGAATAAGATAAAGAAATTATCTTTGTAGACACAAAAAATTGATATCAGTCTTTCTTACTACCCTACCAGTGCCAAAAATTATTGGGGCGTTATGAAACACTTCTGTTTATTTAAGTGTGACCTAAACAGCTTTGAGCGTGAGTTTGTCCCGGTTTTCATGCATTCGTTTTAATTTTTGTTCAAAGAACTACTTATTTATGCAATTATGCACCTGTCAGCCACGATGAAGTAGACGAGAAGCCTTATCAAAAATGAAAATTGTTTCTTTAAGCTGTTCTCAAAATATGTGCACTATTATAACTGAGCCATAACTCTACTGTAGAGTAAGCACTTTCTCCCAGCTTAACTAACGAGATATTTGTAAGCCAAGAAATGTTTGCATTACTATAACTTGTTAAATTGTAGTCCTTCGATTTTTCTGTTTTATAAACCCTAAATACATGTGCAATATAGTAAGACATATATATTCTAATATTTAAGGGTACCTTACGGGGTAAAGGGATGATGCTTCAGATAGTTTGATAAAAGATGTATTGTCTCTCCAGAATGTAACGGTTCGATGATGGGAAGCGAAGCCAGTTAATAGTAGAAAAACAAGGGTAACACTTTTTGTAAGATAAAATACTCCATTGATGCTTACCTAACAAATTGTTAGTAAACGAATATCAGTGTGCTCAACAAAGCCAATTCCGTATGAAAACCTACACGCACTCTATCTAACCTACTATATAATATGTAAAACAACATAGTGTATAATGGAACAAATTCCATATAATGTAAATGTCATTCGTAGGTTTTCAGCAATCTAATTTTTTATTTGAGTGTACTTTACATTTGTACCTTTTTTGTAGGGATGAATGTTCAGACTTGGTGTTTGAAATGTCAAGTTTTGGGAAACACATTGCGGTCACTTAACCTTCTGTCCTTGGTCCCATTTCACACAAGTTGTCTTGTCAAGTGTTGCCTTTCGACTGTGTACAGGAAGGAGCTAGCTATTACATGCTTTCCATGCAGTGTGTAAGGATGAGTAAGCTCCCATTCATGGGGATTGCCGTGGTTTTTGCACTCTTCTTTCTGAAAAGATGGATCATGTGCCCACGATCGCAATTTCAAATCAGTCTAGAAAGCACAAAATTTCTGGATGCGTCGTCCTTTTTCAACTGAGAAACGCAGAAGGGTGCCGAATATCGGGGAAAGTTGAGGGCAATGTGGTGCCACATTTGAAAGATTAGTGTTGGCGATAGCGGCTTCCGATATTTTATTCTTTCTCTTCCCCTCCTGGGTATCCGTGCTTGCGACATTGTGTCAAAGGGATGCTACGAGTACATTACACTACGTTAAGGTAGGAATTTTGTGGATTTTCTACAACCCGCTGGTGTTGGCCGATTTTTGGGAGTTGGTAGCGATGGTACGAAATAGCTTGGAAGCAAGATTAATTAAGAAAATGGAAAACTCCTGACTTGTAATGAGTAGAAATCAATCTTTTGACTCCCTTTTCCGTCACTCTCAGCTGCTAAGAACTGAAGCCAAAAGATACGCTTATGTAGATTCATTCATAGTATAGTGCATACATGTATTACATATCAGTGATGGAAACCGATGACTCAACTTGATCTCATTTCTTCTTTATCTTAACCATTCATTCAGTTGAATTATTCACAATGCACAGAGAATCAGAGCTATTGGTGGTTGAAGGGCTATTCCAATATAGCCTAAATTGATGAGGCTTTCCAATCTATTTGATGCATTCGATTGCAATGCAATCTTTGTTTCGCAGTGCGTAGTTACAAGTTACTGACCCTAATTAACAGCAGATTCCGTTCGTGGGGCATGTACGTATGTTGTGATAAATTGGCGGATTTTATATGATCAAGGTGTTATATACTGGACTACTAGGCATTTGTGACTATGTGAAACTTAAATCAACGCTCGTTTAAAACGACAAGCATTAAATATTTTAAACAACAACATTTACATGAAATTTCCATATTGGCATACATTTCAACTTAAAAGGCCAAGCTAAGGTAAGGGTGAAAGTTGCTACTCCACTTGAAGTATGGGGTTTACTTTGCTATATGATGGGTAGTACAGCATTGGCTGTGTTCATAATCACACGGATGCTAAATCCAACTCACAGCCCCGGAGAAAGTTTGAGTATCACTTTTATTGTTATGATGGTGTGTTTTGCGGGTTGGATTTCACCCATCGAAACAGCAGTAATAGGGAAAGGGACTTTGACACCAAAAGTTAACCTACACGGTTCGATCATTCTCTTCCTTCACTTCCAAGTGCAAAACAATGCATGATGGTGTGGTGACGGTGACTATACATATGTCTAATATAGTAATAGTATGTGTGTGGGTTTGGGTATGTGTATATCTTTCACTGAAGGGAGAATTTGTGCATTTTGTTGTAAGGCAGAAAAGAGTGCTTTTGTATGGTTCTATTTCATTTAAGGGATTAGTGAACTCTTTTGTATGATACTACGAGCTGCTCTGCTATGATCTTTAAGTCTCTTTCTGGGAATGAGAATGCTGTGCTATTTCATTGTAGAAAATAGTACCATAATCATTATTACTCTTGATGCATATAATAAAACTAATGATTGCTCATCCGTGTGTGCAGTACGCGTCTCTTGTCTTTTCTTTTCCTCTGCTGTTGTAACACAGAGCAATTATAGGCTAAAATGGAGTACAGCTATATGGTTAGATCCCCTAAATATATGCAATTCAAAGTTGGACTCGGCTCCGCTCACTTATTTGGCTCGCTGTGCTACCCTCTCTAATACACGCCAGTGTTTAACGAAGATTAATTGTTTTTCATTCCCATTGCATTTCCACACTTGGCTAATTATTTATTCAAAACTTGAGTTCCGCAAAACAGCAAAGCTCAATGAAAGAACAGGAGTTTCAAGACAACTTTTTGGGTTTGCATACTACTCTCGAGTAGCACAAACAAACATTGTAGTACATCCATTTATGGGCATATTAAAGTTAAGTGCAAATGTGCGTTCTGCTTTCTCCGGTAGCGCTTCAACCACTGTCTGTCACTATCAACTCATACATTGCGTCCTGAATTAGTTAGAGAAACCATTAAACAGAACTGGCCCTTCAGGACGCATGTATGTACGCAACACAACACAAACAAGCTGCAAGTAACAATGCAAATGCATGCCATCACCCATCACTTTGATTGTACTACATAATACAGTAAATACGGCAGCTATTTTTGCTTCCTCTGATAGAGAGGGAAAAGAAAGTGGATGTTTAGTCGGAATAATTCCAGCCCATTCTTATTCTTTTGGTTGGGTTGATGGTAATTATGATTACACATAAATGTTCTCATTTAGGTCTCCTTATTTCCTTTGTCGCTCTCAAAGACAAAAGTGAGCACTAAGAGTTCCTGATTGCCTACCTCGTAACTAGAGCACCTATCGTGAGGATTCGGGAAGGCGGATCACAAAAGTGCTAAGTCAGTTCCATGAACATTTACGTGCACTAATATTAAACTTGGTAAACAGGATATATTCATGTAGCATGTTCATGTTCCTCTGCGAACAAATGTTTTCCAAAAAGAAATTTAGATAATAACTTTCACTTATCTTCGATTTGACATACATTGGCTACAAATTACGGAAAACATTCAGGACACCACATAATGACCAGTAAGGTCAGGAGAATTTTTGCGAAGAGTATAAAATATGTATGTGTAATAGAAACCGGCATATTGCAGTGCAGTTACTACCGGACAATGTAATAGGGAAAAAAAGTTTTCTTTAACGATTGGTCTTTGAGCACTTTATTTCTCGGAAGGCTGTCGAATTAAGCACTTTTATCCAGAAGTTGAAGCTAACATATATTTATGAGGTTTCCTATTTCCTAAGGATTGTATGAGGTAGGTTTACTTAGCTGGTTGCATTGCTTTCAATCGTTTATGCATTGAATACTACTCCTACTTGAAACATTATGCAGTTTCAGTAGATTGATGATTCATTCCTATTCATCACTTAAAGTTCATTTGTACATGTCATTCTCCAACGGATTTTAAACGAGTCATTACGGGGCATTTCTGTACCTACTACTGCATTATTCACTGCATTGCATTGCCGTTTGGCTCGCACCTGCATAGTTGATAGTTTGTTTTAGTTGAATTGGAAAATCAGAAATCAATCCATACAAGAAAGGCGAATTACTATTGATGTTTCACCAATGCCCCAAACTACTATTGCTTCCATGTTATCAACTTAATTCTCTTTTTCTGTTTCAGGAGTAACGATGCTTCAACTTGTTGATCTAAAAGTCCCTCCATATACTATTCGTGGACAACCCGTGCGTTTGGAATGCCATTATGACTTGGAGGGTGAAGCTTTGTACTCGGTCAAATGGTTCAAAGATGACAAGGAATTTTTTAGGTTTCTCCCTGAAGACGATCCCCCTGCCCAGATTTTTAATCAACAAGGCGTTTATGTCGATGTAAGTGATTGTTTAAATTGTATTTATTAATCCATACAATATTTAATTACATTCGAATCAATAATTCACAAAAAAGGGAAGAAGAGAAGACCTACACTTTTCTTGTAAAATTTAAAATTGGGCAATTTTTATGAACGGTTTCTACAAGCACCAAACTAAACTAAATTGATTTTATACATTGGCCTATTATTGTTTATTTACTTCTAGTTACCGAATTCGTCTGACACGGCAGTTGTGCTAAAAGCTGTCGATATCAACGGTTCCGGTCAATACAGATGCGAGGTATCTGGAGAAGCTCCTTCTTTCAAGACAGTTACAAATCAGAAAGTCATGGTGGTTGTTGGTAATTTATTTTTATTGCAAAATTAGCGCATGCTTTCACTCGTAGTAGTAAAATAAATTAAATTAGCTGAGAATTGCGAATATAAGTGAATTAAGTAAACTCTGTGCTTTCAGAGTTGCCAGATGCTAGTGGCCCTCAAATAGAAGGAGTTCGGCCACGCTATCAAATTGGAGATACTGTTCGGATAAATTGCACCTCATCCCGTTCAAGGCCAGCAGCAAAGCTCTCTTGGTATATTAATCAGGAACCGGTACGTACTTTAAATTGGTGCTTACAGTAATTGAATCGACGCATGCTGTCAATTTTAAAAGGCACAAATATTTAATGATCACTGGTAAGAAGACATTTTCTCACTCTTTTCAAAGCGATGAATGCAAAAAGAAGGACGAACGTATCACTTTTTTGTAGCATAAATACACCCTTTTTCTTTTAAAATGTTCACT